>SRPY01000145.1:0-55760 GCA_018360145.1 Claviceps africana
GGCGACGTTCGCGGCGGCGAGGCCGCGCTCGTGGGGGCGGGCGACGGCCAGGCCCAGGCCGTTGCTCTCCATGGTGACGAAGCGGCCCTCGGTGATGGCGCCGCGGATCTGCTTGAAGCCGTCCTCGACGAGTGCGCTCATGTTCTGCTCGGCGTTGGGCCTGCCGTACGGCACGGGCGGGTAGTTGCCGTGGGCGAAGCCGTCCTTGCACCGGGCCGGCCCCACCCAGGGACCGGTGAGGGAACCGAGGTCGAGGTCGCCGCTCCAGTTGGTGTCATTGCGGGGCTCCGGGGTGCGCACGGGGGTCAGCTTGGGAACCGAGTAGTCCGGGCCGTCAAAGTCAAAGGCGTTGACCATGTCCGTCATGTGCCGGCGGCGCCACGGCGTGAGGATGCCCTCGGTGCTGACGGCGGTGGTATTGTATCCGTTGGCGGCGGCCCAGGCCTCGATGAAGAGGAGATCCGACGTGTGGTCGCCCGTCTCGGCAAAGACGTGGCCGCCGCGCGTCCAGGGCGAGATGATGAAGCGGGGGACCCGGGGGCCGGGGCCGATGGGCACCAGCGGCGCCTGCACCTGCTGCTGCCGGCCGTCCCTGGCGCCAAAGGGATCGGGGATCCATTCGCCGGCGGCCTCCCGGGGCGCGACCGGGGGGATGACGTGGTCGGCCCAGCCGCCCTGCTCATCGTAGCTGATGATGAGCGCCGTGTGCCTGTAGGCCGGGCCGTGGACGACGGCGTCGACAATCTTCTTTTGCAGCCAGGCGCCGTCGACGGGCATGTTGGGCGGGTGCTCGCTCTGCTCCTGGGGCCCGATGATCCAGCTGACCTGCGGCAGGGTGCCGTTGGCGCAGGCGTCGTAAAAGGCCTGCAGGCCGGGGAACGAGACGCCCTGGTCGCGCAGGGCGCTGCCCCTTTTCGCGTCCTGGTACTGCTTGAAGTAGGCCAGCATGTTGTCCTCGTAGTTGTCCAGGTCCTGCCAGACGCGCCACGAGATGCCCGCGTCCTGCAGAGCCTCGGGCATGGTCCGCCACACAAAGGGGAAGCAGTTGTTGCCGGGCGAGTCGCAGCCGGGGCTGGCGCGGTTCGACAGGATGTTTCCGCCCTTGCCGTCGGGGTTGGTCGGCGAGCCGGCGCTGTTGACGGTGCCGCTCATCCACATGACGCGGTTGGGATCCGTGACGCCCAGGACGCTCTGGTGCGAGTTGTCCATGATGGTCCAGCCCTCGGCAATGTCCCAGTGCGTGGGAATGTCCTCTCTGCGGTAGTAGCCCATGCTGTAGTCCGTGTCGTGGACCGCCCAGCCGTCCCCCCGCCCGTTGTTGTAGGCGCCGTGCATGGCGTCCCAGTCGTTGGAGCCGGCCACCATGCATTGTGTTGCTTCGGTCCAGTCGCCGCCGAGATGGTTGATGTGCCACGGCGAGAGCGTGCCGACGCCGTTGTTCGTCTTGCTCGTGCGTCTGTGTGTCGACAATCTGGGTCAGACGCTGTCGCCAATCTAATGCGGAGGAGAAGAGGGCCATGCAAGTACGCACTGTCTCCAGACGGGCACGCCGTCGTCGTTAACGTGGACGTTGGGATCGCCAAAGTTGCGAACACCAGCCATGGTGCCAAAGTACTGGTTGCATCAGTCAGCCGCCGCTCGTCATACAGAGCACATCCCGCCAGGTCATGTCAAAATATACGTGGTCAAACGATCGGTTCTCCTGCATAAAGAGAACAATGTGCTTGATGTCCTGGAGAGAGCCAGCGGACACGGCGGCCGGGGCCGAAGCCATCAACGTGAGCGCAAGAGCCGAGTGCCGCATGGTGACGTTGCTGGAGATGCAGGTCCGGTTGGACCCATGGCCCGAGTTCAGGGCCGTCTCGCAACATTAATACTTTCTCCTGCCCGCTCCTGCTTGTTGTTTCTCGCACGACTCCGCAGGGCCCCATGAGCCGTTCAGAGACTCTTGCACCCGCATGACTGGTGAATTCGCTTGCCACCATCTCCACAAGGGTAGCACTGCAGAAGTTGTCAGTCGTGGGAAAGCCATCTTCGTGCAGCGAGCGTCTCACACGTGCGTGGAGGATGCGACTTGAGAGGCCAGGACGTCTGCGTGAGAGATGAACATGACCCGCGCGTTGCATTGGACATGCCATCGTGAGCACAAATCGGTGGTGGTGCAGGACCAAAGGGGGGGGGGTCATTGGGGGGGTCATTGGGGGGGTCATTTGGAATGCGCCTGCCTTGGTGCCTTGTCCACGTGCCTGCCTCGACCGGTTTTTTTATTTTCCGCGCAACCTCGCAACCTCCGACGGAAATCTTTCCATCTTCAAAAGCTCGCCCATCAAACGATATGCTATCATTGGACTCGTTACAGATCGCCAAGTAGCCATGTGGACGAGAATGTGTGTCGTGTCCTTGTTTCTCTTGTCCGTCTACCTCATCCTCCGCGCGGACACGAGCCTGAAACCGTGGTCGTGGCAAGAGTCCGTACATCCTCTGAAGACGACGGATCTCTTTGCTTTGCATCCGGAGCAGCACATCTTCCGGCCTCCACGCACCATCACGCTGCGCTGGAACATCACGCGCGGGACGCGCCGGCCGGACGGCGTTCTCAAGCACGTCTACCTCATCAACGGTTTGTGCTTCTCGGCTCCCCTTTTTTCTGGACGCGAGCTCATCATCCGTCAGGTCAGTTCCCTGGACCGACGGTGGAAGCTCGTTCGGGAGACAGGCTTCACATATCGGTCTTCAATGGCATAGCGGATGCCGAGGATGGCGTTGCGATCCACTGGCACGGACTGACCATGAGAGGTGAGTGCGGCAAAATTCGGGGGTGTGGGAGAGGCAACCGTCGACTGGCCGCTAAATGCCGAACGTGTAGGGCGCAATGAAATGGACGGCGTCGTGGGTGTCACGCAGTGCGCCGTCGTCCCGGGCCGCACCTTTGTCTACGAGTTCGAGATTGACCAGCAGCAGCATGGCACCTTTTGGTATCATGCCCACGCGGCCGTGCAGAGAGCAGACGGCATGTATGGTGGTCTGGTGGTCCACAGGCCCGTGGCCAGGCACCGACGGACCGATTTGTCGGTCCACGGATACGACGCCGAGAAGCTGCTGCTGGTCGGCGACTGGTACCACCTGGCTGCAGACAGGGTGCTGGCCGAGTACAAAGACTTTAGGAGCTTTGCAAACGAGGTGAGGTTGCCACATCCCTTTGGCCTGCGCTTGCTTGACCTTGTGCTCATTCAAGAAGCCAGCACCAGACTCGCTCCTGGTCAACGGGGCAGGCTCCTACAACTGTAGCAACGCCCGTCCGGGGAAACCAGTCGACTGTGTGGACACAGACGTTCCAGCGGTGCACGTCCCGGCTGGAAGGGTTCGGCTGCGCATTGTCAATACGGGAGCGTCGGCCGGCTATTCGCTCCAGCTGGAAAACGCGGCCATGCGGCTCATCACCGTGGATGGCGGCGGGCCTGTGTTGCAGCCAGCAGCGGCGACGTCCACCATCGGTGTGCTTTATCCTGGGGAGCGCATGGACGTGGTTTTGCGGCCCAAAAATGCGCAGCGGCAGAGCTCGGTGTTGAAGGTGGCGCTCGACCCTGAGTATGACTCTTTTTTTTTTTTCTCTTTCTCTCTTTTTTCTCCCGTCGTCTCCTTCAGGAACCAACTGACCTTGTAGGCTGATGCAATTAATGAACCCTGCGCTTAGCCGAATGCAAGAATTTCCCCTCGAATGGACCACCACCCCCACCGAGGAGCAAGAAGAGAGCCAAGAGCTGGCCACCGTCTTCCATTTGCACAACGCACAAGGCCATCCGGTATCTCTTGGCAGTGCGCCTGCAGAAACCGCTCTGCTGTATACCAGCCTCGGCATCAACGCCTTCAAAAGCAACGAGCCATGGGGCGAGCTGAACCACACGTCATGGGTGTGGCGAGACCCGTACGCAACGCCTTTGCTGGCCATGGACAAGCATGCCTGGCAGAACGGGCCGGAGCAGGCCAATCCCCTCCGCACATTTCAAGTTCCGCGATTTGAGGCGGGAGAACAGCGCTGGGTGGACCTAGTCGTCAGCAACGTCGACGACAGGGGACATCCGTTCCACCTGGTAAGTCGGTCAGCCCATGTCGCTTTCGCCCGAATGGCAACCAGCTAGACAAACAACTAACCGACGCAGCATGGCCATGAATTTTTCGTTCTGGCCTCGCGGCAGAACGACCTCGGTCGTGCCTATAGCCCGTATGAGGACCATGATGCAGAGACTCGGCTCAATAGCAACAACCCGCTTCGAAGGGATACTGTGTACATCAAGCCGCGCGGATACGTCGTTTTGCGCTTCCAAGTGGACAATCCCGGACTGTGGCTTCTCCACTGCCATGTCCTCTGGCATCAGGCGGTGGGGATGGGGATGGTGCTGCAGGTTGGGACCGTGACAGAAGCGACAGCCCGAAAGGCAGCCGACTCGTGTCGGGGACACAGTCGCGTGAGAATCCCCACGAAAAGGTAAAAAGGTCTCGACATGGGTGCAAGCTCAATTGGGAGGGGATCTAGCCTTTGATTGGACCAGCTCGTGGCGGAACTCGGAAGGGACCGCTGGACCCGCCCGGCCCATACCAGTCCTGGGGTAATGGGGACGATGCTTGTCCCAAGTTAGTTTGCAGTGTGGCGCGAATCGGGAAACGGCATTTTGTGGATGCTGGCACGGACCAAACCGCCGGGGCTGCTTCGAGGCTCGACTGGAGCATGAGTATATTCAGAATCCCTCTTGAGGATGAGACAGATGATGCGATGCCATGAGTGAACAAGGGGAACAAAGCTTCAAACAGTCGGCACAAGATGAACGGCAGGCGGTCTCGCTCAGGATGGAGCGGGTGGACCAGTCGTGCTGCGGTCCTGCCCACATGAGCCGAACAACTTCCACTTCGGCGGCGGGGTCAACAACGTGATGCAATCCCGCCTTGGGTAGTACTTGCTAATTGTGAATGGCCCGGGCAAGACACAACTGAGCACGGCTGTGCCATGAAAAGAAGGGAGGATCCGCCTGCGAGTTGGCCAAAGGGGCGAGCAAAAGTCGGAGCGTCATTGTTGCGGCAAGCTGAAATTGTGGTGGGCTGTCGATCGCATGGTGCGGCAGATGGGCCTTGGAGTCTTTTTCTGTCGGAGTGCTGATGCAGGGTTACACCGTGAGTTGAGATGACGCATTGTGACGAGGGACATGGTCTCCCACACGACGAGTCTCGGGCGAGCGGGGAAACGGTCGATGGCCAGGACGCGGCGTACACGAGTCCCGGGTTTGATTGAGACCTGGGAAAAATGGAAAGTAGAATGGCCAGCAAAACACCAAGGCGGGCGAGACGGTACATAGAGGGAATAGGCTACAGGCCGGCTCTTTGCCACGGCCCGCGATTGAGGGGACAGGGGCCAACTGGCACTGCCCAAGAATCCCAGAGCACGGGATCGGAAATGGTACTACGCTGAGGGAATTCTCTCATGCACTGCCGTCGTGGGAAAGCAGTGTCATGGCAGCATATTTGCACAGGAGCCTCCACCTTGCAGGCCATTCCGTCGCGTCCATTCGACGAGAATCATGTAGCAGAGTAGTTCTACGGTAGATGGTACGGGGAGAAGATGCAACCCACCAATAGCGTGCCACAGTCAAAAAAAAAAAAAAAAAAAAAAAAAAGCTCCCGATCAACAAGGCGACGCCGTACTACAGACTCCCTTCGACGCTCATGGCCTGCTCAACTCCCTCCAGAAGGGCCTTCATTTTCGGGCCGTCAAGCCTCTTCAGTGGCCGACGGGGGTAACCGCCATAGCCATGGTGAGCCTCGATGGCCAGCTTGGTGCCCGCAATGGCGGTCTTGGTCAGGTGCCAGTCGGCGCGACTCAGAATCTTCTGCAGCGCGGCAGCCTCGTCCTTCTTGCCCTCGGCATAGAGGTCCCAGACGCGGACGCAGACCTTGGGCATGAGGTTGGCGCCGCCGGCAATGATGCCGCTCCCGCCGCTGGCGACGGTCTGCATGGTAAAGTCGCACATGCCGCCAAAGGCCATGTACCCGGAGCCCTCCTGGAAGGGCGTCTTGGCGTGGGTGCCGAGGGCGACGCGCGTCAGCTTGCCCGTGTTGCCGCAGGTGAACTTTGTGCCGACAATGTTGGGGTGCTGACCCAGGCTGAGCAGGACGTCGCTGTCGAGGTCGATGCCCGAGACGGCGCCGGGGTAGTTGTAGACGATGACGGGGAGGGGGCTCGCGTCGGCCACGTCGGTAAAGTACTGGACAATGGACTCGTCGTCGATCTGGGCGCGGTAGTAGGACGGCGGGAGCAGCAGCGTGTAGTCGGCGCCCGCGTCGGCGGCCAGCCTGGTCAGCTCGAGCGTGCCGCGGACGCTGCCCTCGGTGGCGCCGAGGATGATGGGCGTCGAGGCGAAGCCGGCGTCGTCGAGGGCCTCGCGGGTGGCTCTCGTGACGGCAATCTTCTCGTCGCGCGTGCAGTGGACGGCCTCGCCGTTGGAGCCCATGACCACCAGGCCGACCAGACCGTCGCGGACGAGGCGCTGGGCGTGCTTCTTGATGGTGGGCATGTCGAGGTCTTCAGTCTCGGCATCGAAGAAGGTCGGGGTGGGGGCGTAAATGCCGCAGGGAAGAGCGCGACGGGCCATAATGGATGGACGATGTGGTCGATGGCGATGCAGAGTGTGCCAAGTCGGCGCGAGGTCTGCGAGTGTGTGAGCGCAAGGTGAGCGCAAGTAACGACAGTCAGTGGGAAGGCGGCACGCACTTGTACCGGTGAGGGTGGCAGCTGATGGCAATCTGGCTCGTCGGGGGCATCCGCTCCAGGTGGGCGAGGTGGCTGAAGGCAGATGTCGTGTTCGCGTTGCGGACGCAGGAGAGGGGGGCCTCTATTTTGGCTTCTTCTCCGCCTCCCCGACTTCTCCCGGCCGGCCAAACCGAGTGTGAAAGGCGCGCTCAGCGATGCCGCAGGCCAGCGCCGAGTCCGTCGAAGCCAAAGGCGTCATGGACTCTGACCGGGTGCGACTGTGGGGACACGGACACTGGGGAAGGGGATAAAAGGCAGCGAGAGGCATGACTGCGGGGATGCGGGGATGGCGGCGGATGGAGCGGATGGAGCGGCTGGAGGGTGCGATGCAGGGATGAGCGGTCGGGTCGAGGGCTGTCGGTCGAAAGCTGTCGTCGGGATGCTGCTGGCTGGGATGTTGCCGACGAGGAGCGGAAATGATGGAGGATGGATGATGGATCGTGGCTTGATGCGTCAGGCAGGACTGGCTCGCGTCGCCGCGCGCACAAGTTGCTGTTGGAGCAGGAGCAGGAGCAGACGGGCGGTTTGACAGCTGGCAGAGGGCTTGTGCCGTCCGATTGGACCGTCGAGCGCAGTGGGGACCCTGGTCACGAGGGCGGACAGCATGATGCACCTGCCCCGCGGCACCTCGTCGAATCCTCCGTCTGCCATGGCCGACGGGCACATCACCGCCGCTCTCGGCACCATGGCACGACAACACCACTCTCCGACGCACCAGACACCCATCGTGCCCGCGTCTGCCTCTTCTCTCCTTTCTACCGTGCCGTGAACCGTCTCCCAACAGCCAGGGCTGTCGGCACTGTCACAATGGCAGGTCTCAATGTGCTCATGGTCAGTCCCCCTCCCATCATACATCCATCCACTCCAAACACCAACACCAACTGATGCCGTCCAGGTGGGCACCGGCGAGTACACGACCGGCTTCGTCGACGGCGCCGCCTCAGCCTCGGACAAGAAGGTCGGCGTCGTGGGGCTCACCCTCTTTGACCTGCGGCGCCGCGGCAAGGTTGACAAGCTGAGCATGGTTGGCGTCAACGGAACCAAGTTTCCCGGCATTCGTACGATTGTCCTCCTCCTCCTCCCCCTCCTCCTCCTCCTCCTCACCATCATCATCACTCCTCACACCCGCCAGGCCAGCACCTGCAGCAAAACATCGCCCAGGTCTACAACGGCCTCGACACCTCGTTCGAGTCCTTCCCCGCCGATGACCAAAAGGACCCCGACGCCTACAAAGCCGCCATTGACGCTCTCCGGCCCGGCGATGCCATCACCGTCTTCACGCCGGACCCGACGCACTTCCCCATCGCGCTGTACGCCATCGAGCGCGGCATCCACGTGCTGCTCACCAAGCCGGCCGTCAAGCAGCTGGACCAGCACCAGGAGCTGGTGCGGCGGGCGCGCGAAAAGGGCGTCTACGTCTTCGTCGAGCACCATAAGCGCTTCGACCCGGCCTACTCGGACGCGCGCTTCCGTGCCCGCACCCTCGGCGACTTCAACTACTTCTACGGCTACATGTCGCAGCCCAAGTACCAGCTCGAGACGTTCAAGTCGTGGGCGGGCCAGGACTCGGACATCTCGTACTACCTCAACAGCCACCACGTCGACGTCTGCGACTCCATGGTCCAGCAGCTGGGCTACCTGCCCGTCAGGGTGTCGGCGTCGTCGTCCAAGGGCGTGGCGACGGACCTGGGCTGCGTGGCCGAGACGGAGGACACCATCTCCCTGCTCGTGACGTGGGCGAGCACGCGGGATCCCGCCAAGCGCGCCGTCGCCGTCTACACGTCGTCGTGGACGGCGCCGCAGCGCGCGGGCGTGCACACGAACCAGTACTTCCACTACCTGGCCTCGCGCGGCGAGGTGCGCGTCGACCAGGCCCACCGCGGCTACGACGTGGCCGACGATGCTGCGGGCCAGATCCAGTGGGTTAACCCGTTCTACATGCGGTACGCGCCCGACGAGGACGGCAACTTCAACGGCCAGGCGGGCTACGGCTACGTGTCGCTCGAGAAGTTTGTCGACGGCTGCCGCGCCGTCAACGCCGGCACGCCGCTCGAGGACCTGGACAACAAGGGCCTGCCGACGCTGCGCAACACGATTGCCACGACGGCCATTCTGGAGGCGGGGCGGAGGAGCATCGACGAGGGGCGCGAGGTGAGCATTTCGGTCGAGGACGGTGTGTGGAAACTGGTCTAGCGGGGACTCCTCGCCTCGTTGTCGTCCATGTGTCTGCACGTACTTTTTTTTTTGCATTTATATATATTTCCTTGGTTAAATTAAATAACTATACAATTGCCTAATTGTATGCGCCACCGCCCGTTCGCCGCGCGAGAGATACACACCTAATCGACACGAAACGTCGACGCATGTGCTCATTCCGCCACGCTGCACCCCCTCCTATCCTGCAAACTCTCCCGACAAGTGCCATGAACAACTGCCAAGGACCCAACCCGCACGAGGAAAATGAATAGCACGAACCTGCCTTGGTCCATGCGAGGGCAGCAGACGCCGACAGGGGAGAGAGTGGTTTTTTTTTTGTTTTTTTTTTGTTTTTTTTTTGTTTTGTTTTGTTTTGTTTTTTTTTTTTTAAAACGGAACGACGACGCTACTAGCCAGAAAACAAGAGTTGAAGAAGAAGAGTACGAGGAGAAAGGAGGGCCGTGTCATGACGATGCGAGGCTCTGGAGCGGATGGCACGTCAGCGTCCCTGCATCGCTGTGCTCGTATCCGCCCCGGGCTCGGTATCAGCCGAGTCAGACCATTTCGTCGCCGTGTCGGCCTCTAACGACGGCGCGGTGCGGGATAGACGGCTGGGATCCCGGACCATGTTCGTCCACGCCGTGGCCAGCCATGCCGTGGGCGGCTGTCCCGTATGGTCCAGCTTCCGAGCCGGCACCGGCACCAGCGTGCCCCTTGTCGACGACGTGCGAGCCGCCCCAGCTCGCCTTCCTCGTGGAGACGGCATCAACACGGTCGCCGCCGCAGTCGTACGCAAAGGCCGAGCCGCGATGCAGGGGAATGTGATTGAAGCGCCAGTCAAAGACGGCCGCGTACGTCATGCGGTAGGCCGAAAAGGCCATGACGGTGCCGATGATGGCGCCGGCCACGACGTCGTACCAGTTGTGGTACTCGTCGATGGTCAGCGCGCCGCCGATGAGCGTCGCGCCCAGAATGGGCGCGTACAGCAGCGCCAGCTTCCACATGGCCGGGTGGTAGTTGGCGAAGACCTTGAGCTTGGCGTTGAGGTACAGCGACAGGAAGACGAAGCCGGCGAACGCGGCCGTCGTGTGCCCGCTGGGGAACGACTCGAGGCTGTCGTCGACCTCGCGCCGGTCGCCCGTGCAGATGTCGGGCGTGAAGTACAGCTGCCGGTAGCCCTTTGCGTTGAGGCCGGCCAGGGCCCGGGCCCGGTCGGCGTCGGGCTTGCAGACGTCGAGGAAGTGCGGGCGGAGGCCGCCGATGAGCCACTTGAGGAAGACCTGGAAGACGGCGGCCGTGATGAGCGCGTAGAGCAGGCCGAGGACGCCGTTGTTGACGTCCCAGAAGGACCGGACGCGGATCTGCATGATGAGTATGGCGGCGATGGGCACCATGGCTGCGAGGAAGGCCGCGAGCCAGATGGGGATGATTTCGTCGCGGAGCGGGTATGCGAACTCGGGGTAGACGATTTCTCCGTCGGAGAAGGTTATGGCGAAGGAGCGGGACGGCGCGGGGTGGGCCATGTAGACCTGAAAGGATTGTGGTCAGTTGGGGGGGAAGACGGCAACGGCAACGGAAATGATGCCAACGAGACGGAACGGGAAGCAACCAGAAATGACTCGACGCAAGAAAATGCGATGAAAAAAAAAGGCGAAAAAGGGAAGAAGAAGAAGGAAGAAAGAAGAAGAAGAAGGAAGAAAGAAGAAGAGAAGAAGAAGAAGGATAGGGGAAAAGAAGAAGAACAAGAAGGAAGGGAAAAAAAAAAAAAAAAAAAAAAAAAAAAAAAAAAAAAAAAAAAAAAAAAAAAAAAAAAAAAAAAAAAAAAAAAAAAAAAAAACTCACCTCCAATCCCACCGCCCCCATCGCAATCATAGTAACAATATCCAAAGCCGTATGCCGAAACCACTCCCCAAACGTCGGTCTCGAAAGCATCGAATACGGCTCACGGGTCCGACCCGGCCCAGACCGCGACAAGAAGCCCATGCTGCCTCAAAAAAAAAAAACCTTGTAGCCCACAACGCAGACAGTCAAGAACGCCTCCTGATCAGACGTCGAGGTTCCCGAAAAAAGAACATAAAGATGAAGAGCAAAGACACAGAAACGACACACCACGGCATGCCGCCGTTCTTGTATGCTCATGGCGGGCGGGCTGACGTCATGATTTCGCCGGGACTGGCATGGCATGTTTTGCTGGATATCCGGTTTCTTGATTTGAGAGAGGTCGGGATGGGCCATGGTGACGGGCAGAGGGGGAGGGGAGGGTAGGACGAAAGGGCGATTTGTGCGTCGACGTCATTTTGCGTGGGAATCCCGGGTATGGCGTTGCGGGAGGAATGCTCCGGGCCGTGGAGGGGCGTCGGGGTTGGTGGTGATTGGGCGGGATCGGATGGCGTGGCTGGTCGTGATTGGCTGGTCGAGCGGCGATGCGGCTGTCGATGTCCTTCATCTCGATGCGCCGTGCAGGCACGCAACGGGCTTGGTCGGGGTGCGTCCGGTAGGGGCTCTGTGGTACATGGACTGCATGGGATTCTGGCAACGAGATTGCTTGGCCGTTGCGGACCGCATACATGGTGGGAGACGCGCTGTTGGTTGCATCTGTGTTTCCAAATCGAGAGCCTTGGTCTAGGACGCGCCGTGCCTAACATGGCCGTGGCCAACATGAGCACATCTCGTCTTCGGCATTGACTTTACTCTGTCTGGAGCATGTACTTTTCCCTCTTCCACTCCAAGCGCTATATTTTGTCTGCAGGGAAACATTTCCTGCGCCAACCCTTTCTTTTCTCGAGTTGCATGTCCAACCAGCCCGTATCAGGAAAACCAGCATCTTCAAAACTCTCTGGGCACATGCGTACACCACTCACTCGACCGTCCTCACCGTCCTCCCGAGCTCTCCTCTTGCCACCTGCTCAAGCCGCCCCTTTACCTTGTCCCAGACCCGATCCGCCACCTCTTCCACGCTCCCGCCCGCGTCAATCACCACCAGGTCCTCCTCCTCCTGCCTCCACTGTGCGCCTTGGAGCCCCCCCAGCCGCGAAAGCATGTCCTGCCCCTGGACATCCTTACCGCCCATGCTGAGACCCCAGAACAGCTCCCGTACCCTTTTCTGCATCTCGGCCTTCTCGTACACCTCGCCGCCCCAGCCGCCCCTCGCCCTGGCCGTCTCCTCGTCGAGATCCAGGAACAGGACCATGTCCGGGCGGGGAAGGCCCTTTTCGGGGGCGCGCGCCCACGACAGCGGGAGCGACGGGTTCAGCTTGGCGGCTGAGTAGACGATGCCAGAGTGGTAGAAGCGATCGCAGATGACGGTTGTGCCGGACGCGAGGAGCGAATGGATGCGTTGACTGCCGAGTTAGCACGGACGAGAGGGGAAAGCGGAACGAACAATAAACCAGGACTGCAGTTTGGGGAGTAAGCAGTGGCAACACAGGGTCCAGGGGAGAGCAACTGGGTCAAGGGGCGAGCAAAATGGAGTCGGCAGAGAATGCGAGCGTGGACATGGACGAAGCGATGCAGGAGACGAGAACGAATAAAACCGCTACTCACGCAGCCTCCCACCGATTCGCACTGAATAGCAAGTGAATCGCATGGTCCTCCATCGGCACATGGCTCCTCAGATACCCGTCAATCATCTGGCCAATGGGCGTCGTCCTATCTACAAGGTTGTGAGCATGAGCGGCCACCAAGGCAATGAAGTAAACAGTGTCAAGGAAAACGGTATCAAACCGGACAATATAAAGGCAGCATCGCACAAGAGGCACAAAGGGGGCATGCATAAATACAACGAGGCAGCGTATGAAACGACTCAAACGATATAAGCGGCAATGGAAAGTCGACGGACCAATACAAGTAAATAATGCAACATGGAGGAGCACGGAAATCGACGCCGACCCACCGAGTCGACAACATCAAGGTCAGGTTGATTTGGACTTGAGTTGACAGTTGAAAGAGTTTACGGGGGAACAGAACATGAACGTTTAATGGGTTAAAAACAGTAAAAGAAGAATGAAGAAAAAAATAGAGATTTTTTGTTCAAAAAAAAAAGGTTAAAAAAGGAAGGTTAAAAAGACGAAGATAAAAAAATGAAATAGAAAAGAAAAGAAAATTTTATTAAAAAAAAGTTAAGAAAGAAAGAAGAAAGAAAGAAAAACCCACCCGGAAATCTCATCCGCTCAACCGCCCACCCCGCCCCCCCAGCCCGCCGCTCCAACACATCAACCTGCGTCGTCTTGCCGCTCCGGTCCAGGCCCTCGAGCACGATGAAGGCGCCCCGCGCGGGGGACGGCGGGCGGGATGTCATGGAAGATGGATGGTGGGTGGTGGACGGACGGCGGACGGCGGACGGCGGACGGCGGATGAGGAGGAATATAAATGGTGGATAGTGGGAGATGGACGGTGGACGGTGAAGATGATGGAAGGTGGACGGTGGATGGTGGACGGTGGACGGTGGACGGTGGATGGTGAGAATGGAACCATGGCAGACGGACGGCAGGATGATGCGAACGCATCGACGGCCGTTCAAACCGGAGTGGGTGGAGGGTGCACCCCGTGGTGACTGGGAGGGAGCAGGTACCTGCCAACATGTTGCCGTGCGAATCCCGTGTGCGCAGGTTACGCACGACTTGCAACCCACCACGTTGGCGTACAGTGCATCTGGAGGGGAGAGTCCATGTCGGCACTGGGAAGTGGGGACGGCGCAGACAGCTGCTGGCAGTTGCTGGCAGCTGTATGCGAGCTCCCGTTGAGCTCGAGAGCTGTGAGCGGGCCCCACCAGTTCGCACGCTCGCACACTCGCACACGTTTTGACACTCCGTCACACCTCACACTGTTTGTCGGCCAACGAGTTGCTCCCAAATAAAATACATTAACATCGAACCGTGTCAATAACATCGAACCGTGTCAAGAGCACCACCAACACCGTGCCGGGAGACGCCGCTCGCACGCTCGCCGCCCATAATTGTCGCTGGCACCATCAAACGCCTCGTCCCAAAAGATAACAACATGCCTGTCCAGGCCCCGGCCAAGAAGAGATACAAATAGAAAAACCAAGGACAAAAAAAAATCACCCGTGACAAAAAAAAATACACTGCTTGCATCTGCTCATATACACGTAAAAGCTCGTTCGTCCCAGCGCACAGGCACCCATGCACGCACGCACGCACGCACACATGAAGAGAGAGGAGAGAGAGGAGAGAGACAGAGAGAAGGAGGGGGGGGAGACATCATGACTCGGTCGCTGCCAGGCCCGACTCGTCCTTGACGCTGCCACTCTCCCACAGGTCAAAGCTCTCTCCGGTGCCCTCGATGGGCTCCAACACGGCCTCACCAGCTCCGGGTTCCGACGTTTCCGAAGCCGCCAGGACCTGGTGCATGACCCCGGGGCCGTCCTCGTGGCTGGGCTCGGGCGCAAACTGATCTGGGTGAGCCGTGAGACCCTCGTCGTCGTCCTCGGCGTCGTCGTCACCAGGAATCAAGACGACCGAAGTCGCACGGCCGCCGTCAGCGACAAGGTCGGCCGTCTTCATCTCGCCCAGGACGACACGCTCCTTCTCGACGACCATGTCGTGGTGAGAAGCAGCCCTGATTGGCCGTCGAGTGGACGTCTGCGGGACATGGCCCGAGGGAGGAACATTCTCCTTGTCGCGGCCCTCTGCCTTGTCGCGGCGTGCCTTTTGCTCGTTCTCCTCGTCCGAGGAGAGATCCAAGACACAGGTCCCGTGCTGAAGAAGGTTGGTCATTTCCTGCTCGGGGGTGTCCTCGTGAATGTCGAAGAACCAGCTCGCCATAGTGTCAAGCTCCCCCAACGAAGAGGAGATGCTGCCGCTGGCGATGGAGGGGGCGTTAGAGCGGGGCAGAGTGCTGTAGCTGGAGATGGTGCCCTTGAGGGCGGCATTCAGGGAAAACGACGCGGCGGCGTCGAGAGCAAACGTCGGGGGGTCTACGCGGGTGTAAGGTCCACCCGTGCTTTGGCGGTGGTTGGACAGTAGGCCGGATCGTGTCCCGCGGGCGGGCGAGCGTCCGGCAGGAGCAGAAAGGGGCGAGGACTTGGCGGCGCCGGTCCTGAACTTGTAATTAGGAGACTTGGGCCGCAAGGTGCGTCTGGGAGCAGTGGACGCTTTGAAGGCCTGGGGGCTGGCAGCGGGCGTGGTGGCGGCGGCTCTGGTCAGGACATAGGCCGACATGGAGGTCTTTTTGCCTGCCAGGTCCTTGGCTGGTGATGCCAAGGCACCCTTTGAGCGCTTAGCGGTGAGACATGGGTCGACGTTTTCCAAGTCATGGTCCCGGTCCAGGTCCAGCATCTCCGCCTTGCGCTTGGTGTTGTTGGGCTCGGGAGTGAGAGCTGTCGAGGGCACAGGTCAGCCAAGTTCGGAGTTGGGGATGCTCAGCGGCACCGACGTACCATTCTGCCTGTTCTTCCAGCTCGTCAAGCTCTGCAGGCGAGCCCCGTCGAGGGGCGCAAAGGGCTGCCGAGAAATGGAAGCCATTGTTCGTTTTGAGAGCGAGTCGAGAGGATGAAACGAACAAAAGAAAGGGAGAAAAAAAAGATGATGGGATTTCTGCTGGTTTCTGTTGAAGGTAGATGTTGGTATTGGTGCTGTGTGTTGTTGTTGTTGAGTGTTGTTGAGTGTTGTTGATGTTGTTGTAGCTGGTGGTGGTGCTGCTGCTGTAGCTTGCTGTTCGACAAGGGAACAATCCGAGCGTCCAATCCGTGTTGGCAAGTCAAGGTGGAGATGTGGAGGAGAGAAAGCAAGCGCGGCACCAAGCGGACAGAGCGGGACACGAGGTTGCTTAAAAGCGTCGGAACAGCAGAGCAGCAGAGCAGCAGGAGCAAACGGGAGCGAGAGCGAGAGAGCAGTGAGGACTGGTCGAGGGCACTTTGGGGTCGTACAGGCTTGCCAAACGGGCCAGCCGGTCTTGGTCTCGGTCAGGATGTCGCGCCGGGTCTGGGTCTGGGTCTAGCCGGGTTTGGGTCTAGCCGGGTCTGGGTCTGGGTCTGGCAGGAAAGAGCGTCCCGGGAGATGAATGAGCGGACAGGGCAAGACAAGGCAAGGCAAGACAAGGCAAGGCAAGAGCAGTGCAATGCAATGCAGAGATGAGCAGAGATGAGCAGCTCGGCGCTTGGGGTCTCGCGCGACGGTCGTGGACGGCCACAGGTCCGGCCGCAGGAGGAAACGCCGTGGCGTACGATTGGTCGGGCGCGCTGGGCGTTTGTTTTGCTTGTGAGATGTGACGATGCGCGGCATGTGAGGGAGGGAGGGGAGGGGAGGGGAGGGCGGAGTGAGGGACGTGAGAGTCGTGACAAACGGGCGACGCGGCCGACGCGACTGACGCGAGGGATGGATGGGAGGAACGCGCGCGACGCGACTCTGGTGAGAGATGAGCCGGGTCTGACGAGCTGTGGCGGCGGTGTGGTCGTTTGTCTGCTCCATGTCTGCTTACTCTGCTCTCCTCCACGTCTGGTCTGGTTGATCTAGGAAGTCCGTCTGCCCAGTCCGTCCGTCTGCTCCCGCTCAGCGTCTCCCGCTCTGCAGGCAGCGCCCAGGTGCCATCCACAAACACCGCGCTTGCGTCCTCCCACCAGCAACACCAACGCGTCCAAAGTGCTCCGCGGCCCGTCGAAACAAACAAATACCAGATTAGCAACAAGCGCGTCTTCCCCCCCTCTCTCCCCCCCAGGGCTTTTTTTTTTTTTTTTTTTTTTTTTTCCCGCAACGAACGCCTTCGTGGGCACGACATAAGGCGGTGTCGATGGGTGGACAGGCCCCAGGCCCCGCCGTCGACAACATCCACACGTCCGCTCCGCGTACCAGCCTCGTACCGGCCGCCACGATTCCACCCGGCCGGTTACCTCCCAACGACTTACCACGCAGCAGCCTGGCTTTGCGCCCCCCCCCCCATGCGGGCATCCGCCAACTTCCTTCCCCCCCCCTCCACGCCTCCGACTGATTGGCCCAAGCCACCCCCTTCTCGAAACCGCCTTTCTCCAACCCCTGCATCGTCAACAACCCCAAACGGGCTCCTGCGATGAAAATGACCGACGGCCCTGGCCATCCGCGCCTCGGTCGCGCGTGCTTCGTGCCAGCCCACCGCGCGGGCGGGACAAACCCCGTTCATCCCATCCCATCTCATCCCCAAGTTTCAATATCACCATCCCATTTCCCACCGTCTCGCAGGTCGCATACATGCACCCCCTCGGAAACCCCATGGCAAACACGCAACTTCTTCCGGCCATTCGACAGATGGAGAAAAGCACCCCCGCTCGAGGGGAATGCGTCTTCCGCCCGCGTCGACGCGCGCGCCTTTTTCCTCCCGTCTCTATAATCCTGGCCTCGACGCCTCCGGAGATGGCCAGGGCATGCCTTTGTTCCGGCGTAACCATGCGACGCAGCACCTCCTGCCGCCTGACCAAAAATTACAAATACAAGGTTCATCAAAAAAAAAAAGAAAAAAAAAAGAAAAGACAAATGACGAGACAACCGAAAAAAGACGAGGAAAAAAAGAAAGGGGGAAGGAAAAGCACCCCCATCACCATCACTATCCCCTCCCAAGCCTCTGCGCACAAGACACATCCCTCCCGCGACAAGAGAACCCGGTCCCGCCCCGAATACCCCTCTTGTAGAAAATAACGCTGTAAAGAGAGACATCCACAAGACAAGCGAGATACGAGCCAAACACCCAAGCGAAGGTCGCGCGAGGAAACCCCCCTCCCCTTTCCCCTCACCCACCGGTCCATCCTGGCCGGGCCTATGGGCTGCCTCGGGATCCGATCCACAGACCCAAAGCACAAAAAAAGAAAAAAAGAAAAAAGAAAGAAAAAATAGAATGGAAAAATAAACCTGAAAATTTAAATTAAATTCTTTTGTCTTTTGTTTCTTTAAGAAAAACGTTCTTTTCTCCTTTTTATAGGGTTTTTTTTTTTTTTCATAAAACTCTTTTTTTAAACAAGTCCTCTTTACAAACCCCTTATCAAGAAAAGAAAAACCAAAAGAGTAGCAAATTCTCATAAAGACCCAACAACCCCCACGACCAGCAACCCACATCCAACCACGCCCAAGCACATTGCTTCTTGTTGCCGTATAAGGGTACCTACTAGCACTGCTGAATGTGATGTGATCACATCCGTTTTTTTAGTGCAACACTTCCCCCCCCCCCCCCCTCCAATCCTCCCAAGAAGCCATCGACAACCCTGGCCATGGCCGTCCCAGACTCGTACACGCATACATAGCCCCGGCGAGCCGGCTGCGTCATGATTTACTACACACAGCACAACTACTGAATGACTTTACCTGGATGACGTGTACCGTCAACGCCACCCATGAGTGACCTTCCTTATAAAGTATGTGTAATTTATCGCATTTGGTCCAGTACAGAATATTCCGAGGCACGACAGCCCAACAAGTGCCTGCTCACAGACGGTTGGAATAAGCAATACCATACTAAGACCTACTAGGCACCTACTAGGCATACCAAGGCTATTGAATACAGCTTCCACCACGGGGCTTGCTCATCACCCCTTTCCTCTCAACGAACCCGTCTCATTCCCCTGTTGCCCGCGACGGTGACAAGAGCGTCGTCTTTCCGTCATGTGCTTGGCCCTTTGACCCGTCCCCTTGCTTGCGGCATCTCCCTTGCATCGTCATCGAGAACATGGCCAGTGCCAGATCTACCCTCCGATAAAACAGGTCCGTCATCCTTCAGCTGATGAGCCGGACGGGAAATGGGAACCTGGCTTGGTTTATGAGCAGGCAGGCCGTGTCCCATGACCCTGCCAGTATCCGAGCCAGCGAGCACGTCTCTGCTCAAGTTGTGATCATATTGGAGGTTGGTGAAGTGCGTCGTCTTGTCCGCCGACAAGCCATGCGAAGCGGCTGCAGAGGCCAAGTCCGTGACGGGATCTCGGCACACGTAGTGGTCCGAGACCGTCGTTTTCACCGACGGAGCCATCGTGGCATCTGCCTCCAGGCCGTGCGGCGAACGCATAGTGCCAGTCCTGACGACTCCGTGATCGTCCAGAGAATGCTTGACCAAGCTGTGTGCAGGAGTCTTTTCCAGGCTCGACGACGTTTCTTTGCTGCTTGGTTTGGTCATGGCATACTCGGGACTCGAGTACCTCATCGGATCGTGATGTTGGTATTGTGTGCTGTGGGTTCCTACCAGTCTCTTGCGCTGCTCTTCGCGTGAAAGAATCTCCTGCTCCATTCGTATCAAGGAATAGCATGTGCACAGCAGGCCGTCGCAGAAATCCAAACACGGGCCGCCGTCAATGCCGTAAAAGGTTCGAACCTCGGTCTGAAGTAAGCCCACCAGGCAGCTACTACCTAGCCACGAGTTAGAAAATGCAGACTGGAGTGCAAGTCCGAGGACGAGAAGCGCTCTCGTACCTGGCAAACAGACGGCAAATAGAGCACAATCACGGCTGAACATGTGTGGCCCGGGTATATTTTCGGCGTCTTCGCCCGAGCGGGCCGCCCTCAGACGCCTTCCCGTGCGAGCGTAGATGCCGCATGGCCAGACGACTGCTGCCAGGGCCGATTTGAAGCCAAGACCGTCACTTCGAGCGTCCGGCCACAGCCACCCTTGGCGTCCACCTCTGGTTGCCGGTTTTCCCATGGTCATCCAGAGTTCGGGCTGCAAAACAGAGTCGTATGGAAGATGACGATGTGCTGGAGGATTGCGCGGCTGTCTCGAGATGGAGATTCGGCGCCAGATCAGATAGCTGCTTGGGTATCATCTACCCGGTATAAAGATGCGTTAATGGTCCAATACGACGGTGGCCAGGGAGGCGAGGAGAGGAGGTGTTGCGATAAGCGTGTTTGCTGGACCCAGCCAGTATAAAATCATGACAAGAAACGCGGTGCAAATGGTGCAGCGTTGGACGAGGCGGAAACAGCATTCGGAGCATACTTTGACTTGGGAATCTGGCCGCCATTGCAGTGGCGGACTCGCGGGAGGCGTGGAAAGACGCAGGAAGGCGCATCGCGCTTTCGCAGGCAAGAGCAAGTGGCCGCAGAGGCGTGGTGTAGGTGCTGGCGTGGATGCTTTCCACCTGGCTTCGTCCATGAGCCACACGCAGCCACACACAGCCACGGGCTGTTGAGGGAAGGAATGGTCACGAGGGAAAGTGGGGGCGGAAGACCCATTCGGATCTGGTTTTGGCTTGAAGAAAAACATAGCTCTAACAGCCTCTTTTGTTAGCTCTAATTAACCCTACATTGCTCCCTAGTCACAGGGTAGATTTCAGGGCTGCCACGCGCCGCCACAGGCGCAAAGCAAAATGGCACCAGACGCGGGGACGGTCCGTCGTCTCCAGTCTCTCTCCGTGAGGGCCGTATTGTATCCAAGTACCTACTTAGGTTAAGTACTTCTTACCTACTGTAGGTACAAAGGTAGGCAGGTGCTTTACCCAAGAAGCCGCAAGAGTGGCCAGGCCAGCCTGTGCCAATGCGCGGTTCCGGCGACGACGACGACGACTTTGGTCCAAAAACGAAGCGTCCGCAGCCGGCAGCCCGGCACCGGCCGACTGGCTGCATCAATGGCTCGAAATTGCGTGCCAGCCGTCACGGATCAGCACGGAATCGTGGATCCTGCTGCTCGCGACCCTTGGTCTGGCCAGGCTCCTGTCCGGCCGACCGGCGCGCAGCACGGCGCAGCATGGCCGGACCCGAACTGCTCGGTGAGTCGGTGAATCTGATGCCATCAACGAAGAACGCCGGCATTGGCCAGTAGAGGCATGGTCGGCAAAACCAAGAGGCCGCATGGAGGGTGAGGAGAAGAAGAGCAGAAAGCAAAGAGCAGAGAGCAGAGAGCAGGCACCATGCACCCCCTGAATCATTCTGCGTCATTCTCGAGGCTACCGGCCCCATGCCCTGGCAGCTGCGCACACGTGACCAGGCCGGCAGCTCGAGCAGAAAGGGGAGTGAGGGGAGCCATGGTCAGGATTCGCCATCAGATACTTCCATACGATGCGTGTACTGCGTGCAACATGGTCGCGTGGTCCGAGGCAGACGGCAGACGACACGCAGCACCCAACACGTTGTCAAGACGTCCTGGCTGGATCCAGAGTCGAGTCGGGATCTTTCGTCTGTCTGGGCCGGTCTGATAATAATTGATGTTGGATCAGTCGACATGGGACCACCCAATTGCCGGCAGGCGGTTCGGGTGGCAGTGGGAGTGGGCGCTCGAGCCAGCCCCGGTCGCACCTCCCTCGGCAGCCAACCAGCGTGGTTGTGTTTTGCAGACGCCTGCGGACGAGGCAGGCACCTGCACCGCCCACATGCATGCCGTCAGGCCACGGGCGCAGGCACGGGCACGGCAACATGCAACATGCAACAGCCAAATGGAAATGCAAATGTATAACAACAAGAGGAGGAGTCGACCGCCTGCGGACCCGGCCACGCCTGCCCTTGGTCCCGTCCGGGCTGGTCTTGGCGTGGGGCGCCCTGTGGCTCGTGCGCGCGAGGCGGCATGCCAAGCACCAAGCATCAAGCACTAAGCACTAAGCACCAGCACCAGCACCAGCAGCCAGCACGGAGAAGCAGCAAGCATGGCCATCCGTCCAGTCTGGTCTGGCCTGGTGTCTGGTGTGTCTAGGCCGAATGGCCGAATGGCCGACGGCGAAGCGTGGGTGAGCCATGAGCCGTAAGCCATGCCCGCCGTCTTGGCCGGCGGACCAGTCGGCGCTCACAGTGCTCACTGCTCACCCACTCGGCCGGCGTGCGACCGACGCCGGCACCAGACTGAACAAAACCCCTGGCGTCTCCCTCCTCCTCCTCCTCCTCCTCCTCCTCCTCCTCCGTGCCCTGCCCGCGTGTCTCTCTCTGTGTGTTTTTTTTCTTGTCCTTTTATATTTTTCGTTTTCATCCCCAGCTGCCCCTTTTGGCTTTTGGCCCTGGCCGGACTCCCCGATTCTGCTCTGCCGTCCTGCTTTGCCCTCGTCGTCACCCGAAAGCGATTGTCGAGCGTTCCTGCCCGCCGCAGTCGTCCTTGTCCGGCCGTCCACCTTGTGCTTGCTGCTGGGTCGAGCGGAACCCCCCGTCCCGACCAATCAGCCAGCACGAACCGGGTGGCTAGTGCCTTCTGCCGCGTGTGTGCGTGTGTGCGTGTGTGGCTGGTGCCTGGCTCTGCATTGGCGCTGCCGACTTGGCCGCCCCTAGTGCCCCCCTTTCAGCCAGAGCACGACTGCATAATCCGTTGGAACCGGCGCAAGAAGGGCCTCTTCCTTCACCCGACGACGGGGGAACAAAAACAATCACGACCTTGTCACGAGCCCCTCGTCCGTCCTTGTCCCCATCTCCCTGTCTCCCTCCTTTTTTCTTCCTTTCCCCCTCCCTCCCCTTTCCCAATCGTTTTTTTTTCTTCGTCTTGCGCGCGCGCGTGTGTCTTGGACGTCGTTGCCCCAGATACCTGCCCTCCGTCTCAGCATTCCAAACATCACCCTGTGCTGCTCCTTCCCGGATACAAGCCACCTCGTTCGGCGCCGCACCTGGGTAAGCGCTTTCGTTGGCAGTCTTTTCGAAAAAAAAAAAAGAAAAAAAAAGAAGAAAAAAAAGACTTTTTCACAATTTGTCTCTTTTTTCTTTGTTCCCTCCCAAAGACCGTGAACCCGAGCCCTTGACATTTCTTATCTCATTGTGTGCCTCGTCTTTTCTTCGTCTTCTTCTTCTTCTTTCTCCTTGGTCCTCTCCCTTTCCGTTGCCACGCCTATACGTCTACACGCTCAAGCAGCCATCACGCACGCACTCCCTCTTCTCCCTTGTCCCGCATCGCCTCTCCAAGCTTCCCGGCGCTCTAACTGCATTCCATCAGGTTCCCAATACCCAGTGTATGGTGCATTTCATGACTCCAATGGCGACGACCATGAACCCGGCACCCGAAAAGACCGAGAGCTATGCCTTGACCGATACGAATCTCGCCGTCCCCGACCGGACCACCAAGGGACATCCGTCCCTGGTCGCCTCCCTGGAACGAACATCGAGCGGCACGACGGCACAGTCGGACAGCAGCAACCCGTTCGCGGCCGACGTCGAAGCAACTGCGGGCGCACATTGCTCCATGGACAAGCCGCGCGCAAGTGTCGTTCTGAATCGCAAGAAGGATTGTCAGGTGTGGCCCGACAAGCAGGACTGGAAACAAAGAGCCAAGGCCGGGAAAAAGAATCGCACGTGCGCCTGTATGCAACGCCTCAGCCGACGCACCAGGATCATGGTCAAGGTCCTCATCCTTGTACTGGTCGTTGGCGTTGCTGTGGCCGTTGGCTTTGGTGTCAGCAAACCTCTGGGAGCCCCTATATGGGGGGTCAAGAACTCGTAGGCCTGGAAGGGGAGGCTATCCGGACGATTTTTTTTCCCTCACCCATGACGCATTTACACGAACATGTCGAAGAACGACGACGACGATTCTGGCGTTTTAGATTCTATACGTTTCCCCCGACCTCGATATCATGTTGTAATCCCGTCGACCCCAGCACACGGCGCCGTCGACGTTTATTCACATTTTCTTGGTTCGTGTTTTTTTTTGCGGCACATACTTTTTTGCTCAGGAAGGGGGGGTGGCCTTTTTATTTTTTATTTTATTTTTTTTCGTGTCTGCGCTGGAAATTGGTTTCTTTCCCACCGTGGCAGCCATTGGAGCACGGCTAGGGGAAACCCATGGACCGTACCGGCCGCGCCTCCATTTGCATCACAGCATGGCGTTTCTTGTTTTTTTTTTCTTGTTTTTTTTTTTCTCTTTTTCCTTGCGGACATGTTTTAGACCCTGACCGGGCAACCTACAAGTGGACACATGGGCATGAGGGACAAGAACAGGTGAAGATGGAGCGGACCGCTGGATCATGACGGGACGGTTTGTTTCGGAAGAAACGGATACCTTTGTAGGGATGCGTCTGGACGGTACGAATATAGAGGCAATATATTGATGGTTGTGGTTGTCTGCCCACCTTTTTTCTGTTCTTTTTTTTTTTTTTCTTTTTTTCTTTTTTTTTTCTTTTCTTCTTTTTCTTCTTTTTTCCATATCGTTCTCTTCGTCCCCTTTCCGTCACTAGCCGTGCCATGTCGTGCCACGCCACCACAACGTCGCATGCGCTGCCGTTGCTTGCCACGCGACAAGCCATCCGCAGCGCCAAACGCAACTACTCGCCCCGGCCACCAGACCGACCCAACCCAAATCGACAAGTTGCCATTGCGGGAAAGCCACCCGGCCGCTGCGCGGGCCCATTGGCCAACCCAGACGCCACGGCCGACGGGGCCGCCGGCACCAGGCCTTTGCTTTTTCTTCTTCTTTTTTTTTTCTTTTCTTTTCTTTTTTTTTCCTGCCTGCCTTTGGCTTGTGAGGGACTTATATCGGGATGTTGACGCGCAGTGTTGTGTGATTCTTTTGGTATAGTTGACGGTCATTGCTAAATTAGAGGTATGTTTTTAAGACATCTGCTATAGATTGACACGGTCATTCTTATCTGATTATTCATCATCTTTTACTACAGGATTTAACACAATTCTTATCAGTGACTTTTACTATATTTTACCATAGATTTTGACACAGTCATTCTTATCTCATTCTTACCATATTTTACCATAGATTCGACACTGTCATTTCAATGCCATGAATTTTGCACGCAGTGATTTCCAACGCATAAACTTGTCACGCAGTAGAGGGCGCCGCTCATCACGTGACCACCGCCCCGCAACGCCAAGTGGTCCCCCGACACCGACCTTGCTCCGCACGGCCCAGGCCCCCAAGATCAGTCCTGCTACGGCCCGGTCGACGAACATGGCGGTGTCGAACCGCTTAGCCGACTTCTGCCCGCTCGAGATACCACCTGGCGCGCATGCTCGGCGAGAATGTGGCCACGTTGGGTTGGTGGGACGCGTGGCTTGCTTGGCTTTGGGGTTGCTCGACGTACCGTGGGACATGGGAGCAACAAGGAAGACCGATCTTGGGGGTTCTTTTTTTTTTCTTTTTTTTTTTCCAAAAGGAGGTTGTTTGCGGGGAGGTGTGACGCCATGTTTTGGGGACGTTGCGTGGCTTTGTTGTCTTTACAGTTACTTGGTGTGTACTACCAAAGGGGTAAGCTGCAAGGGAAAAAAGATCCTGAGTGGAAGGGTATTTCTGTAGACCAGTAACCGTTCTGTGTATGTGACAAGGGTCGTAAGGGTCTTGGAATCACTTTCAAGGCGAATAGCAGACTTGGGCTCTCCAGGTGCTCGGGGGACCAAAGTCCCTTCTCAGACCTCTCGGGATCCTTCGCCTTCTATGCAGGCAAGGATGCTCAAGGTTCGAGGTCTCTTACGCCAGGCATGGGCCTAGTGCTGCTAGATGGCCAGCCTCGCCCGCTTCGATGGGCTGCCACGCGGCGGGTTTGCGTCTTGGCGGGTGGGAGGTGTTTTGGCGCGGTTGATTGTTGGAGCTTCTTGGACTGTTGTGTTCTTTTTGAGTTGTTATTCTTTTTGTATATTCTTTTTGTATATTCTTTTTGTATATTCTTTTTGTATATTCTTTTTGTATATTCTTTTTTTGTATTATTTTTCCATATTCCTTTTTTTGTATCGTCTTTTCTATATTCTTTATTCTTTTCCCTGCTATGTATTATTATAATGGAATGTGATTATATGCAGAATTATGATTATATCATTGCCGCATGTCTATATAAACATATTCTTTCATCCATTCATTTCTTTATATACACCATTCCTCTATTTCCACTAGAAAATACACATGTCATGCATCCCTCCACACACGCAATAAATCGACACTCCACCTCCATGGATGTATTTACATTCCCCTCACCCCTCACCCCTCACCGTCGACAGCGCGTCACCATGCCGCACGGCATCTGTCCAAGGATCCGTCGTCTACCGTCCACGTACATGCACCCCTCCGCCTCGGCCCTGCCTACGTTTCTGTCTGCTTCGCTCGTCAACGCGGTCCCTTATTCAACGCAAGCTACTGATCTTCACGGCACCGCGTGCCCCGTCCAGTTGACACCGGGCCGGCCCGCCGTCCGACTCGAAATAGCACATACAACGGGGGCACGACCGACGCATCCCCCCCCCGGCGCATCCCGCCCTCGTCCTGCCATGACCTCGACGCATCCCCCCCCCTACGGGGCGCTCCGACGACATATACATTTGCTTTTTTATGCGCCCTACCCACGTACATTCGTGCCATGCGACAAGACCCGGTCAGAGTCCTGGAGAAAGCGGTACAGCCGAGTGGGCACACAAAAAAATAAGACAGGAAAAAGAAAAAAAAAGAAGAATGAGAGTATGAGAGAATATATACTAGCGGTTAGTATGATTACAGTGCCCCTGATGGTCTTTCTATGGCTGACTGTCAAACCGCACCAGCAGGGCATCTCCGCCCGTTCTAGTCCCAAAATTATTCATCGAGCAGTTCGAGGCCCGTCTTAAGAGTGTCAGGAAAATCTTATACCCTCCACCCCTCCTGTTTCATTCCCCCATGGTGCGACAGCATGTCGCGAGGAAGGAGATTGGTTGCTCGATAGGTCATGGCGTGTCGATGCCGCCGGAGCCGCAATGACTGTTTTCCTTGGTGGGAAGTTTTTTTTTTTTTTTTTAGTTTTTTTTTTCGGCGTGAGAAATCAGACCGACTGGTACAGAAGCAGCGGTTCGCCGACGTTTTCGATTTCGGGAATGGTACACTTGAGGTCAAAGGCTTTGGAGAGGACGATTTTGAAAATCTGGCAGGTGTCAGTCTGGGCGGCACGCAAAGCCGTTCCGAGGGGTTCGTACCTTTTGGACGTTGATGCTATGGCTTGTGCTGGAGAATATCAATGAGGCACGCATGGCCTTGGCAAACCGCCTCGCCTGCGAGGGTCGGATTGTCAGCATTGCGAGGACATGAATAGAAAGAGTAGGAGAGGTGTATAGCATGTGAAAACAAGGGAAGGCAAAGAAAAAAAAAAGCGAACCTGATTGGAAATCTCCTCCTGGTCTTGCAGGGGAAAATTCACAAAGTGATCGTACTTTGTGCCGACGAGGATGGGAATGGCCGTCTTGTTGAAGCCGCGTCCCTGGCGGTACCACTCCTTGATGCTGTTGAGGGTGCTCTTGCGGGTCAGGTCGAACATGAAGAGGATGGCGACGGCGTCGTTGCACACGAGGGGCAGCATGTTGACAAACTCGCGCTGGCCGCCCAGGTCCCAGATGGAAAAGGTGATTTCGGTGTTGCGGATGGAAATGGTCTTTTCCATAAAGTTGACGCCGAGGGTCTGGATGTAATCCTCGTCCCAGCTGCCCTCGACGTACTTGACCATGAGAGAGGTCTTGCCGATCTGGGCGTCGCCGACCATGCCGACCTTGATGACGACGTGGTTTCGACCGTTGGCGGGCTCGGCGGATGCGGACGCGGAAGCCGACGCCGCTGCCGAGGCCGGGGCCGACGCGTGCTCGCCATTCGGCCGGAGCAGGGGATTTGACGGTTCACTGGGCGGTCGGGATATCGAGGGGCCGGACGCGGGGATTGTGCTGGGGTGAGGGAGGGGTTCGTAGCCGTTCCGCGGGCTGGCGGGCGATGCGGCGGCGTCTATCGAGTGGTCTTGCTGGGGGTGCGGGTGCGGGTCGCCGTCGGCGGCGACGAGCGGCGAGTCCTGGGCGGCGCCAATAGTATCGTCGTGGCCGTCGAGAGACGCTGCCGTCGCGTCGTGATATGGGTCCATGGTGTCGCCCGCGATGGCGGTGCCGGTGCCGGTGTCGTGTTCGTGTTCGTGTTCGGGGACCGCTTCGCCCGCCGCGGGCTCGTGAGGGGGATCCAGTTTGGCAGGAGGGCTCGGATGGGTCGACGGCGATGGATTGGAAACGTCGTCCAGGCCCGTGCCCCGAAGACAGACGACACGGGCGGAAAGCGAGAGAAAGGAAGAGGAAAGAAAAAAAGATGGAAGCAAGGGAGGAGAGAAAAAAAAACGACAAAAAAAAGCAAAAAAAAAAAAAAAAAAAAAAAAAAAAAAGGGTAAGTGAGTGAGCGCGGAGCGGAGCGGAGCTTCCACGCAGACGCGGCCCCGACGGTTGGACGCGAGCCAAACACGTTGACGGTTGGAGGAGCTCGATTCAGTGGGTAGGCCTCGTCAGTGCAGTCTGGCCAGGTCAATCTGGTCGGATCTGGTCTGGTCGGATCTGGTCGGGTCGGGTCAGGTCTGGTCTGGCTCCCTTGGCGGCACTGGCACAAAGCGGCACACGGTGCCACCACCTGGCGGTTGCAGAAGACGAAGGGGGAAGCTTCGCTTCGCTTCCGCTTCGCCCGACGAGCCGCACGAGCGAGACGGCCAGCTGAGGTCCGCCGGGTCGCGCACGCAGCAGTAGGGCCGGCAGAAACGAGGGCGGATGCAGCTGAGCCGACGCTGGACTCGGCCAGTGACTCTGGCGGGCCGCAAGGAGGGAGGGAGCACCGAGGGAGGGGCTCGGCGACGAGGGAAAACGAAGGGTATGACGAGCAGCAGGCGTCTGGACGGGCTGGTCTGGTTGGCTGGCTGCTCGACGCCAGACCTCGACCGGCTGGGTGGGAGGTGCGAGGCTGGAGGGTTCGAGGTGGAAGGTTCGAGGTCAGAGGTTCGAGGGTCGAGGAGAAAGGGTCGAGGTTGGAGGTTCGACATGGGAGGTTTGCGCCCAAGTCGGCGGCCAGCACGGCCCAGCACAGCACAGCACAGCACAGCACAGCACAGCACAGCACAGCGCGTCAGCCACAGACCGTTGGGCTGGGCTGGGCTGGGCTGGACGGGCCTGGCCGGGATGTTGGACACCCACCAGACCAGACGCCACGGCGGTGGATCCCCCCTCCACAGCAGGGTCGGCACAGACCGTCGAAGCTGGCTGGGCGTCTGGTCGGGTCTGGTCGGGTCTGGTCACCGCCCGCCCACAATAGGACGCAAGGAGTCGAGTAGATTGTCTGCGTGCCCGCGTGCCCGCCCGTTTGGCAGGTACAGTGGGTCCAAGGTGCTTCCGAGCCTCTCTGCACCGAAAACTGCAGGCCAACGTCTTCCCCTGCTGGACTCTTATTGCAACGGCCTGCATCCAAGGACCATCGATTCCATACCTTTTATCCTTTTTCTTTTACTTTTACTTTTTCTTTTTCTTTTTCTTTTTCTTTTTCTTTTCTTTTTATCCTTCTTCTCCTTCTTCTTTCTTCTTTGTTCTTTCTTCTTTTCCATCTTTTCCCCCCTCTTCTTTCTTTTCCCCTCGTTTACCCGACTCCCCACCCAACAACCCCCCCACCCCCGAACCAGCCACACGCTGACTCAGCACACCGTGGCAAAAAAAAAAGCCGCCGACCTCGGCACGCGCCACGGGCGCAATCCGATTCCGCACTAGACCATCGCTGCCAACCCACCGACGACGACAGAACCAGACGACCAAAAAAATAAAAATAAAAAAAAACAATCCCAAACACCACGAACAACCACAGCAACAAAACCCAACCCTTTCGCCCGTCATGGCTTCCATCGCCCTCTCGATACGCGCCGTCGCCCGGCCCGCCATGCTGCGAATGGCCCCCCGCGCCGTCCGCACCTTTGCCTCCACGCGCATGGGTATAGTCTTGGTCCTCCCCCTTCCACCCCGTCGACGTGCCGGGCAGAAATTCACGCAGGGCTGACGCGTTTTGGGGGTGGCGAGCAGCCCTGGTTAAACGGTACACGGCCGAGCACGAGTGGATCGACCTGTCGGCCAACCGCAGGTCGGGCACCATTGGCATCTCCGAGTACGCGGCCGAGAAGCTCGGTGACGTCGTCTACGTCGAACTGCCCGAGGTGACGGGGGATTTCGTCGAAAAGGGCGATGCCGTCGGTGCCGTCGAGTCGGTCAAGTCGGCGAGCGACATCAATGCTCCCGTCCGGTGCAAGGTTCTGCAGGGCAACGCCGCGCTCGAGGTCAAGCCCGCCGTCATCAACCAGCTTCCTGAGGACGACAGCAAGGCCGGTGGCTGGGTCGTCAAGGTCGAGGTTGACGAGGAGGGCGCCAAGCAGTATGATGAGCTGATGGATGCGGAGGCCTACCAGGCTTTCACCGCCGAGTAGGCCGTCTCGACCGTGTTGATTGTTTCTTTTTCTTCCCCTTTGGGGCGGGGTTTCTGGGGGCTTTTTTGAGCATCTTTATTTTGCTAATACGGGTTTTGGGGGGGTGGTGGGTAGATGGGATATCGGGGGCAGCGATTCTCGTCTTGGAAAATCTCCTCTACTTTGTAATGTTTGATACTCTTGCACGCGTGCAGTCAGACCTGGCATGGGACGTGTGGTAGAACGAAGACTTGAACATCGCGGGGGCTTTCCTTGCCGACCCTCCATCTTGTACGTGGTAGAATAGACTGTACGGGCTGTCCATGCCACCCCCGTGAAGAGGAGATAGATGCCCGGGAAAGGGGGCCACGAGTCCTCGCATCACGCTGGGGTGAGCACTTGTGTGTGTACCAGCAAACATGACGTCTCCCATTCATTTGTGCTTCAGCACTCTAGAAGCTCGGGGCTGCCATTATTCCTCCAACCCACGCCACGCCTGTCTCTTGTGCGATGGGATGCACGTGTAACACCACACAGGACTGGCCAGGCAGCAAACCGTTTGTTCCCAGCATCACCGTAACGCATTGCCGTAACGCCATGTCGTTTCAGCTCGTTTCAACACGTTTCAGGGAAAAAAAGAAAAACGGAAACGACGGGAAACGGAACGAAACAAGGAGAGAGGAGATGGGACAGACGTCTCTCAACAGCGTCCTACTTGATCTCTGGACGCGTCTTGTTGATGGCCTCGAGAATCTTGTCGGCACCTTCGCTCACCAGCTTCCGCGCCGCTCTCCTTCCTAACTCCTCGGCTTCGTCTCTGGAAGCGACCGCCTCGAGGAATTCCACATCGACCCCCTCCTTGCCGTCCACCGACACCACCGTGGCCCGTAATCTGAGCTTCCCATCGACCCATTTCGTCTCAGCCCCTATGGGAACACTGCACCCGCCCTCCAGCTCCCTCATGAGACTCCTCTCCGCCAGGCATGCCAATGTCGTGTCCTTGTCCTCAATGCCTCGCAGCGCCTCGAGCACCTTCTCGTCGCCCGCTCGGCATTCCACCCCCAGGGCTCCCTGGCCCACGGCGTGCAGGATCCCTCCGTTGTCCACATCCAGGTACTGCGTGATGTGCTCGCCCATCCCCATGCGCAGAAGCCCCGCCGCGGCCAGCACGATGGCGCTCAGTTCCGGGTCCTCGTCCAGCTTCTTCAGTCGCGTCTGAATGTTGCCCCGCACATCCTTGAACCTGAGGTGCGGGTACCGGCGTGCCAGTTGTGCGATTCGCCGGATGCTACTTGTGCCGACGACGCTGCCGGGCGGCAAATCCGCCACGCTCTTCCAGCCGTGTGCGTCCCGCAGCTGTTTCTTGATGGCGAGGATGTCGCGGGGGTCCTCACGCTTGGTGATGGCGCCCAGCGCGCAGTTGGAGGGCAGCGTGGTGGGCATGTCCTTGAGCGAGTGGACGACAATGTCGACTTCGCCCGAGGTCAGCTTCTCCTCGAGCTGCGTGGTCCAGAGGCCCTTGCCGCCAAAGTTGTAGAGAGCTGTTTTCTGGTCGCGGTCGCCCGTCGTGGTGGTGCCGTGGATGGGGAAGCTGTCGGAGGGAAAGAGGGTCTGGAGGGAGGCGACGACGAGCTCGGCCTGGGCCATGGCCAGAGGGGATTTGCGAGTCCCGACGGTGACGGTGTTGTGGGACATGGTGGAAGGGAGAGGGGGAGTCCGATCGTGACCGACCAAGCGAGCGAGAGACCGACACGACCAGGAAACAAGGACACCGTTTGCGCGGAAAGGATGCAAGAAGGATGCCAATCGCCAACAGAGGACAATCGGTTTGTGGTCGAATTTTTTGGTCAACGGAATGGAGGGGTAGCTCTCCTGGTTTGGCGGGGTGGGGTGGATCAATCGGGTGTGGTGTTAGTCCACAGCTGGTCGAAGTGGGCCGTACAGCTAGCTGGTGCAGCTGGTGCAGCTGGTGCAGCTGGTGCAGCTGTTGCAGCTGCAGCGTCCAACGGGCCAAGTTGGTGGTTCCCGACTCCTGACTGGCCCACTTCGTTGTCCTCCAGTCGCCACACAAACCTCGCACCGGCATCGTGATGATGGTGAGGGAATTCGGACCATGTCCAAGAAAAGTTGCCTTGTCCCACGCCGTCACTTCTCTCACGCATCGCCGGGCCTCGCTGATGCTCTCCAGAAGAGCACCACAGCTCTGCCCTCGCTGCGCAGATACTGATTGCTTGCCGACGGGGCCAAATAGCTTCTTGGTCGACGTGCTCCAGGCTGCGTTTGGTCTCTATTTTGTTGCCACGAACACCCGTCGTGCTGCAGCAAACAGCGTGCGCAATGCACGTACGTACAATGTAAAGGCTTTGGACGACCAGAGACACGATATACACGTATATATATCTCTCTCACGTATAGACTCGGTCATGGCCTCGACTGCTGCTATAGAAGCAACCGCCATCTTGCTCACGGGTCACATCCTCCCAGCAGAGTCCAGCCATTACCACGCCTTTCACCCAAGCGACCTACATTGCCTCAACGCAGAGACGGCCGTGTCGTGACCGGCTGACCTTGCCACAATGAAGACTCTCGTCCCGTTCCTGACCCTGCTTGTCCTCGCCCTGGCCTCGCACATATCCCTGGCCGGCAATTCCGTCGCCGCACCCAATGCGTCGTCAACGCCGGTCCCAAGCGCGCCCTCGGGAGCCTATTGCGAGTGCGGCTACACGTACTGCGCGTCTGTCCTCACGGCCATGAGTACGCTCTACTCCTGCCAACGAGCCGGCAATACCTTGCATCTCTCACTTGTGTCTCGTCACCACAGGCAGTGCACTAACAATGCGCGAATCAGAAAACCCCTGGACCACGAAGCAACTCGCCGATGCCTACTGCGCTACATCGCGCGCCGTGTGCAGCAGCGGCAAGCCCAGCACGGGCATAAACACGGCCCTGTTCATCTGCCTGTGCAACGATGCTGGCGCAAAGTATGGTACCACGCTGGACCTCGTCTGTGCTTGTGATAAGTGTCTGGTCGTGGCGCCGGATTTCAGGGGCAGATGCGAGACGCCGTGCCATTCGGGACAGTGTAAGGGCTCGATTGAGGGACTGGTCTAGTGTTTGTTTTGGGCTGCCTAGTCGCTCCATGCTTTTTCTTTTCTTTTCTTTTCTTTTCTTTTCTTTTCTTTTCTTTTCTTTTCTTTTCTTTTCTTTTCTTTTCTTTTCTTTTCTTTTTTTTCTTTTCTTTTTGCCGCCTTCAAAAGGTCTGGTACATGTTGAGCTCACGCACGAAGTTGTCGCCGAGGGGATGGGTGCGAAGGTACGGTCAGACTGAGAAAATATTGTGATGACGACGTCGAGGACTTGGTCGAGTTTGTTTGTCTAAGTAGCAATGCGGTACAGTAATCGAGAACCAAAAAGAGTTTGTCAACTCAATAAATCGAGTTACTTTCCCTCAACGGTTGATCCATGGCAAGTTTGTCCAGGCAGACTCTTTGTACCACTTTCAGTCACACAGCGCGATGAATCGAAATGCATTTGACACGACTTGAAGGCCGCCGGTGAAATAGGGTAGTTGAGCTTTGGTGTGCAGATTAAGACTTTCGTGCACTGGCGCCTATGAGTAGTCCTGCAGATGGAATTGCAGTCCAAGGTCGGTTCATCACATACGTACCTGCCCACTAAGTTAAGTAGGAATTCGGGGTGCGTATGGGAGTCGGCCGACGTGCTTCGTTCTCCGCACCGCAGCCGACGCCCTAGTCCGAGCTTGCGCGGCACCCGCGGCGCGGAAGGATGCATGGAAAAAGACACACGCCGACGGAAGCGTAGATGGAAGCTGGTTTCATTGATGGATGGATGGAACGAGTGGAAGCAGATAATTCGAGGGTGATGGATGGTGGGATCGAGGTGGTAGGTTGGATGGAGGCATGGAGGGAGACTCTAGGCCGTCTGGTCGTCCACCGGGTGGGGCCTTCCCCGGATTCTGGGGGTTTCCACGGCATCCACAGCATCCACACCGTCCAGACTCGACGCCGTCCACGCAGAGCGACAACATTGACGGATGCAGCAACATTCAACTTCGACGAGCAAACGGCACCCGAGCACCCGAGAAGACTCGACTGACAGCACGGAAACTGGACTCGGACCGGACCGGGCGCAGCTCCCTCAACGGCCGGAGCAGCTGCACGGGCATCTGTATGTACCTCCTACCTCCTGTGTGGGTGGTCCATCCCGCGATGCACTCCCATGCAGGCTTGCATCGTTGCATTTGCTGTGCATATCCTGGACTCCTGGGTTCGGGCTGGTGGAATCGTGGAGACGGCAGCAAGTGATGACCGTCGATGGCTGTCAATGACCTCGACGACCTTGACGATCCCGATGCATGAGCATGTGTGCCTCGACAATGACGGGTGGCGCTCCACTGGTTCCATGTTGCCAGCATTGCCAGCATTGCCAACACAGCGTCGGCAGCACACACGCGAGCACACGAGACCAAGCCCGTCTAGGAGGGCTGGCTGACGGCTGATGACCAAACTGGTCAGCCTTCCTAGACTGGCGTGGTCTGCGGTCTTGACTTCTTGAGCATCTCCGTCAACCGCGTCAAGAGCTCCCGCCTCTCCCGTCCCTTTTCGTCTACACCGTTGCCTTCAACGTCGAATCGTCCTCTTGAGTCAGCCCTTTTCTCGAAAATTGTCCCAATACCGGCATACCGCTTGGCTCGCGCTGGATTTTGGTCTCTCTACCTCCAAGCCCGGCCATGCTCTTGATATTTACCTCGGCATTTCTCGCGCGTTTCTGAATGACGGCCCCCCTCATCCTCTCGTCAGCGCCTCCCGCCTTTTTTTCTCTCCTCGTCAATGGCGTAGGCACGTCGACGTGTGTTTCCTCATGACATCCCGCTCTGGCACGACCGTATTTCCATCATGGCCCTCAGCCTGTTCCGTCCACTTTCACTCGAACTTGGCCATTCTTCTTCAACTGCTGCTCGGCTGTCACGATGCCGGCTAGCCATTAAAGGTTGGCAGTCCAGGAATTTTCGTTTCCCCATTTTCGAAGAATGTCCCTCAAATCAACCAGATCCTCTGACAAAAATTGGCTAACTGGCATCGTCCTGCTGCGCGTACAAGGAAAACCACATGTGGTAATATGCTCGCGCTGCCAATGGCACAATACACTGGGGACTGCCAAACAGCGAAGCCTGGTCTCGTCCATTGCTTGCCATCCTCCGGCGCTGCTCCAACGTGCCTCTGTCGTGACAACAGCTTCTCCAGCGTCGGATGCACAGAATCACGCCGCTGCACTTGCGCCACGAACGACCCCGTACCGCGAGCTGACCGTCGGTGTACCGAAAGAAGTAATTGCTGGCGAACGTCGCGTGGCGTTGACTCCCGCCAACGTTGCCCTGCTGCTCAAAAAAGGCCTTGGAAAGGTGCTTGTCCAGAGTAGTGCTGGCTCACAGGCAGGTTTTCTCGATGGCGCCTATGAGGAAGCAGGCGCCACCATGGTCCAGAGTTCGCGGACGGTCTGGTCAGCGTCAGATATTGTGCTCAAAGTGCGAGGTCCGTCAGAGCATGAGGTTGCATCAATGCAGGAAAAGCAGATCATCATATCGCTACTGCAGCCTGCGCAGAATCAGGACATCGTCAACAAGATCGCCGACAACAAGGCAACGTGCTTCGCCATGGACATGATCCCGCGTATCTCTCGAGCCCAAGTTTTCGATGCTCTCAGCAGCATGGCGAATATTGCTGGCTACAAAGCCGTGCTGGAAGCCTCCAACATCTTTGGCAGATTCTTGACCGGTCAAGTAACCGCAGCGGGCAAAATTCCTCCGTGCAAAGTCTTGGTTGTCGGCGCCGGTGTGGCCGGTCTCAGTGCCATTGCGACCGCTCGCCGGATGGGTGCCATTGTTCGTGGCTTCGATACACGACCCGCTGCCAAGGAACAAGTGCAGTCCCTTGGAGCCGAGTTTATTGAGGTTGATGTCGAGGAAGACGGCTCTGGGGCCGGTGGCTATGCCAAGGAAATGAGCAGCGAGTTCATCGAGGCTGAAATGAAACTGTTCAAGGAGCAGGCAAAGGAAGTCGACATCATCATAACTACAGCTTTGATCCCTGGAAGACCAGCGCCAAAGCTTATCAAAAAAGAAGCCTTGGATGTCATGAAACCCGGCAGCGTCGTCGTCGATCTCGCCGCTGAGGCTGGTGGCAATTGTGAAGCGACACAGCCAGGCCGGCTAGCCATGTACAAGGATGTGAAAATTATCGGTAAGTTGAGCTGCCGCCAGTCTCTTCTTGTCTTGCTTCCACACCTTGCCGTGTCTACGCATGTACGGCCACCCCAATCTCCAGAACTGACCTGCTCCTAGGATATACCGATCTGCCCTCTCGTCTGCCAACCCAGTCGTCCACTCTCTACTCCAACAATATCACCAGGTTCTTGCTATCCATGTCTCCGAAAGATGGGGAATTTGGCGTCGATCTTTCGGACGAAGTTGTTCGTGGCTCCATTGTGACCCTGAATGGCCAAGTCATCCCTCCGGCTCCTCGACCTGCACCACCCCCCTCTGCGTCGCCGACGACCGCTTCCGAGCCCGTTGCTGCCACCGTAGAGCTTACGCCTTGGCAAAAGAAATCCCGTGAAGTGGCCATTGTCACAGCTGGAATGAGCAGTGTCCTCGCTCTGGGAAAATTGACGGGTCCGCTGTTCATGTCTAACGCCCTCACCTTTAGTCTGTCTGGCTTGATTGGTTATCGTGTTGTTTGGGGAGTTGCTCCTGCACTGCACTCTCCGCTCATGAGCGTAACCAATGCCATCTCCGGCATGGTCGGCGTCGGCGGTTTGTTCATTTTAGGAGGAGGCTATCTTCCCGGCACCATTCCCCAACTTTTCGGTGCTTTGAGTGTTCTACTGGCATTCGTTAACGTCGGTGGCGGTTTCGTCATTACCAAAAGAATGCTGGATATGTTCAAACGTACGTCCATCCCACTGCTAGAAGAACCCGTCAAAACGTCGTCTTGAATGCGGAGACTGAGACTGAAGTGCTCGACAGGCCCGACTGACCCTCCCGAGTATCCGTGGCTCTACGCTGTTCCCTCTGTCGTCTTTGGCGGCGGTTTCATAGCTGCGGCTTCTACCGGCGCTGCAGGTCTCGTCCAGGCTGGGTATCTGATCAGCTCGGTGCTTTGCATTGGCTCCATATCTGGCCTCGCGTCTCAGGCAACCGCCCGCGTGGGCAATGTGCTTGGAATTCTCGGCGTCGGCTCGGGTGTCCTCGCAAGCTTGTTGGCTGTTGGACTTCCGCCCGAAGTCCTTGCCCAGTTCGCCGGACTTGCCACGGTTGGCGCATTGGCAGGTCAGCTTCCCCTTCCCCCTCCCCTCCCCCCCCACAAAAGGAAAGAGAAAACAAAAGGCAAAAAAAAGGAAAAAGAAAAAAAGAAAAAAAAAAGAAAAAGGAAAAAAAAAGGAAAAGGAAAACATAAACGTCCTCCTTAGGTTGACATGCAAGTGATCATGTATTGACGCGTAACAGGCATGTTGATCGGCAAAAGGATTACGCCAACGGATCTTCCCCAGACTGTTGCGGCACTACACTCTGTTGTTGGTTTAGCTGCCGTATTGACCAGTATTGGTAGTGTTATGACAGATGTGGCCAACATTTCTACCTTGCATATGGTCACTGCCTATCTTGGCGTTCTTATAGGTAAGGAAATGAAATAATGAAAGGGGAAAAGATAAAAAAAGAAGAAAGGGAAAGGGAAAAAAAGGAAAAAAAAAGGAACGAAATCCGCGTCTATAAATTACGCGATATCCTCTGACACCTTTCTTGTAGGTGGTATCACATTTACCGGATCTCTTGTGGCATTCATGAAGCTTGCCGGGAAACTGTCTTCTCGCCCAAGCATGTTACCGGGACGACATATAATAAACGGAGGACTGCTTGCAACGAACATGGCAACAATGGGTGCTTTTGTCGCCATGGCCCCTGGAAACCCCATGATCGCTGCTGGTGCACTGGCTGCCAACACGATGCTCAGTTTTGTGAAAGGATATACAACTACAGCTGCTATTGGTGGGGCTGATATGCGTAAGAACATTCTCCCCTTCTTTTCAAGAACGAATATACGTGAAGGTGGAATGCTAATAGATTTCTGTCTCTCTCTCTCTTTTTTGTCGCCCCCCCCCCCTTTTTTTTTTTTCATGCAGCGGTCGTCATCACCGTCCTGAATGCGTACAGCGGATTTGCGCTTGTAGCAGAAGGCTTGATGCTGAACAACCCGCTTCTCACCAGCGTTGGAGCACTTATAGGCGTGTCCGGTTCAATTCTCTCCTACATAATGTGTGTGGCAATGAATCGCTCGCTCACGAATGTCCTCTTTGGTGGCTTGGCAGGCCCAAATCAGGCACAGGATTACAAACCTGAGGGCCAGGTCACGCAGACAAGCGTTGACGATTTGGCCGAGGCGATGCTCAATTCGGAATCAATCATACTCGTCGTGGGATACGGCATGGCAGTAGCCAAGGCCCAGTACGCCATCTCGTCCATTGTCTCGCATCTGCGCGCAAAGGGCATTACCGTACGCTTTGCAGTCCACCCCGTTGCCGGGCGCATGCCAGGTCAATGCAACGTGCTTCTTGCCGAAGCAAGCGTGCCCTACGACATTGTTCTCGAGATGGACGAAATCAACGACGACTTCCCGGACACGGACTTGACTGTCGTCATTGGCGCCAACGACACCGTCAACCCCATCGCGATGGAAAAGGGTAGTGCCATTGAGGGAATGCCTGTCCTTCACGCATGGAAAAGCAAGCAGGTCGTCGTTATGAAACGCGGCATGTCCAGCGGATATGGTACGTTGCTTGGCCCCTTGTAAGAGAAAAAAAAAGAAGCAAAAAAAAAAGGCATCGCTCCTCTGAGACTTGTCTTGTCAGTCACTCAGTCCACTCACCGACTATTGATTGAAGCCGACGTGCCCAACCCAATGTTCTACATGCCCAACACAAAAATGTTGTTTGGCGACGCCAAGACTTCCTGCGAAGGTATGTATTTCTTCCTGGAAGCTTGTCAGGAGGTGTTGTCTCTAACCGTTCCTCCAGCCATTAAAACAGCCATTGAGACGAAAGCATAGGACAAAGGACATGATCTTGCGTACGAAGTGTAGGGGCGGAAGAATAAAGTATGCTGGGGATAGAGCTGCCTGTATGTAACTGTCGAGTGTGGGTACGAATTATAGAAGGCGCAAAATACTTGAACCCCGTCGGATCCATTGCTGGGCGTGTGCTGCGTATGTGCTGAGCTATTGCGAGGCATCCTTTGAAATTCCGAGTACGGCTCTGGTGATATGCTGTGGAAATCCACGAGCATGGGGTGCGACATACGCAGTCGGTTCAGGTACGCCAGACATTTCGCCATGTGATTTCGCCGTAAAACGTTTTTGGACGGTACTGGCGTCGTGCTACAAGACGGGCTCGTTCACGAATGCAAGCAGGGCATGTGCAAGACGGACCGGGAGAAGAATAAGAAACAACAACACACGAAAAAAAAAAAGAGCCTTTCCCACTCGTTTAGCTCCTACGGTCTATGTACAAAGTCTGTCCGTCCACCCACTCACGTCCTCTGCGCGGCGACGGGTTCCCATGCCGATATCTTGGGCTTCGTTCTACAATGCCGTCTGTCAGTGATAATTTGGACAGGGAAGCCAGGCCGTGTTCCCCCGCGTTGCAATGGCAAAAAAGAAGAAGAAGAAGAAGAAAGGGGAAGGAGAGGGGAGAGGAGACTCACGTGCTATATGTCTTGAAAGCACCCCTCGTCTGCGTGTAATTGGGAATGGGATACGGCTTCTCAAACTTGCGCAGCCCAACCGCAATGAGGGGGTCCTCGGTCGGCGGCTTATCCAGCGAGTACGACATCCAGGCGTGCCAGCCGGGCTCGATGTGGGCGGCGTCATAGTCGTGCTGGGCGTATTCTACCCAGCGGGTTCGGAGGGGCAGCTCCTCCATGTTTTCAAAGTACTTGTTGCCGGCGCGGTCGGTGCCTACGAGGCGGCCATGTTTGGTGTCACCTGGGTGGGTGAAGGTGAATTGTTAGTTTGCGGTTGGGGTGCGCGCGTGCTGGAGGGCCATGGATCCGGGGGGGCAAAAGAGGGGGAGAGGAGAAACGTACCTATATACTGTGTGGTTTTCCATGATACGCAAGAGGGAGACGAGGAAGGTGAGCGAAGCGCTTGAGCGTTGGATCTGGACGAGTTGGGCAGGCTTGAAACGTACCAGCAGTTGACGGAAGTAATCCTGTCGAGACGGGAGACGGTCAGTGAGCTGGATTCCCCAAAGTTGGGTGGGAGGGAGAATTGGGGTGCTACGGACCTTGATTCCGACTTTGCGGAGGTTTCTTATCGTTCGGGGGAGGGTCGACATCCTGGCTGCCGGCGACGCAATGCGATGCGATTCGAAGGAGCAAATGCCGGGAAGAGTGGCGATGGCTTGGACCTCGAGACTTGAGACTCTGGAGTTGATGGGTTGCGTTGAGTTTCGGCCTGGCTCATGCCCGGCGAATCATCGGGCCGTCCGGCTGTCCAATCGGAGAGCTCCAATCACACACACCTGAGCAAGTACCGGCCGTGACCTTTTTCGGGAACGTCTCCAGACATGACGCACAGAGGTGATAACCCGAGACCTCTTCTTCTTCTTCCTTGTATTACCCCCCCCCCCCCCCTTTGTTGGTCTTCCCTGCATCGGCGAGGAATGCTTGCCCGCACCTGCATCAGATGCGCAGCTCGACCGCGCTCAGCTCTGCGACCCAATGTCGTTTCGTCCAGAGTCCATCGCAGGTCGTTTGGCACCGCGCCCGGCTCGACAGCAGCGACGACGCAGGCGAATGGGTTGAGCGCGGCCTCGCTGGCGCCGCTGGTAGGCGAGCTGGATCGCATGGCGCCGAGTTTTGACATTCGCGGAGACGACGTGTGCATTATTCGGTCCCCGGCCGACTTTTACGAGACTCTCAAGGTACAGTCACATGCTCTGTACCAAGATACATACACGTGGACGTTTTTTTTTTTTTTTTTTTTTTTTTTTTTTTTTTTCCCGCAAGGCGATCCATTGTTCGGGGCACGTCATCTAAAGCAAGCCTCCTTTTCTCCCCGACAGGACCGAATCCGAATGGCGAAAAGACGCATCTTCCTCTCGACGCTGTACATTGGCAGATCGGAGCGAGACCTCATCGCGGCGCTGCAGGATGCGATGCGCCGCAATCCCCAGCTCAGGCTGAGCATATTGACGGACTGCCTCCGGGGAACGCGTGAAGCTCCCGATCCGTCTTGTGCCTCGCTGCTGGTACCGCTCGTGTCGGAATTCGGCAGCGCCAGGGTCGAAATCCGCATGTATCACACGCCGAACCTGACGGGCTTGCGCAAGAAATACATTCCCAGAAGAATCAATGAGGGATGGGGTCTGCAGCATATGAAGCTCTACGGGGTTGATGACGAGATCATCATGTCTGGGTATGGAGGCAAATCAGGACTGATGGGGTCTCTCCATCTGGCGGGTTCATCTTGGCGCTAATACAAACGTTTCTTTCTTTTCTTTTCTTTCCTTTCTTTTCTCTCTTTCTCTTTTTCTTTGCTGTTTTTTCTTTTTTCTTTTCTTTTTTTCTCCTTCCTTGTTCTTTTTAGGGCGAATCTGTCATCGGATTACTTTACGAACCGGCAGGATCGGTACCATCTCTTCTCGTCAAAGGAGGTGACGGATCATTTCTGCAGGATTCACGATGGCGTTGGCTCGTTGAGTTTCCGCGTCGAACCGTCGTCGGATCCTGCCGGGTTTGCCTTGTCGTGGCCCGCCACCAATGCGGCGCCCAACCCGGTCGAGGAGCCGCACGAGTTCATCAGGCGTTCGAGTTCGACGCTCAAGAGTCTTGTGACGGCGGCGCCGACGAGTCGTCGAGACCTGCCGTCCCGCAGCGGTGCCGCCGGCCCGACCAACACGAGAGTGTACATGCTCGGGCAGTTCTCGCAGGTCATGCGGCCCGATCACTCGACCGAGCTCCCCGTGCTGACGCATATCCTCGAGAAGCTGGCGTCGCCGCAGTACAAGGGCTCCTCATGGACCTTTACGGCCGGCTACTTCAACCCGGCGCCCTCGCTGAGCAAGCTGCTCATCGGCACGGCGTCCACCAACAACACCGTCATCACGGCCGCGCCCGAGGCAAACGGCTTCTACAGGTCGAGCGGCGTCTCCGGCCTCCTCCCCGGCGCGTACGTCCTCCTCGCGCGGCGCTTCCTCGACGCCGTCCACCGCAGCCGTCGGGACGGCGACATTGCGCTCAAGGAGTGGCGGCTCGGCACCGCGGGCCAGCCTGGCGGCTGGACGTACCACGCCAAGGGCCTCTGGGTGACCATGCCCGGGGAGACGAGCCCGTCGATGAGCATCATTGGCAGCTCAAACTACACGAAGCGCAGCTACTCGCACGACCTGGAAGTCGGCGCCCTGATCGTGACGAGGGATGAGAAGCTCATGAGGAAGCTGGGCGATGAGCAGTCCTGGCTGCAGGAGCATGCGCACGAGGTGACGAGGGAAGACTTTGCCAGGAACGAGAGGCGAGTCGGATTCCAAGTCCGGATAGCCATGTGGATCGTGTCCCTGGTGGGGGGTGCTCTGTGAAGAGAAGAAGAAAGAGGGGGAAAGGGGAAGAGGGAAATGTAAAAAAAAAAAAAAAATGGTGCTTCTTGTGTCTTGGTAGCATTACGAGATACCCTGTCTGGTCAGTAGATGACGTCTGGCTAGCAATCTGGCTGGTGCAGCTAAATATAGATACTTTATTACCACTATAATCTTCCCGTTGTTATTCCCCAGCGAAAAGAAAATGAAAGGGGTGATGAAAAAATTACTTCTTTGCTTCGTGGCCATCGTCTTCCCGCTGTTGTCGTCCCTCTTCTTGTCAATGTAGGCGAAATCGTCTGCTCGTCCGTCGTGGGCAATGGCTCGTCGAAATGACTCGAAGCGGGAAAATGTAGACGGGAACACGCTCCGTCACTGCCGCTCCACGGGGACCGTTGCCATAGTAGGCCCTTTGGGGTTGGTGTCGAGGGGGGGGGGGGGGGGTTTGAGAAGGCGCTGACGTGGGTTCATTTCTCGGGGCTGGGCAAGAGAAAGTCGTTCTTCGAACACGGATGGTCCATGCCAGCGTGGCGGCTATACCTCGCGCCGCGCGGAGGAGTAACCCATGCAAACAGAGACCAGGTGCGTCCCAATAGATCTATTTTACAGACATACGTACACACCGAAGCTCTCGACGTCGAGGGGGGGTTCACCGACGTCTTACAAGACAGCGCGTCCCGTCGAGAGACCCGTCTGTGGCAGGCCCCGGACGGCAACGCGGCTGAGCAGGTCGCTCTGATGTCTCCGAATCATCTCGTGCAGCACGCTCTTTTCCATGACGACGCTGCCCGTCTCCAACAGGTCCTTGACATCCACGTCCTTTACATCGAGAACGCGCCCTTCCCACGGGACCTTGTCCATGGCCTCGTGCAGGAGGTCCCGCGGCCCGCCCGTGACGAAGAGCGTCCGGCCATGGGCACGACCGAGACCCAGCGCATCCAGCACGCCCTTCATGTACTTTTGCAGGTACGACTCTCGCAGCTCGCCCTTGAGGTGTTTCTCGGCGAGCATGTCAAAGTCGGCCGGCATGGAGAGCTCCATGCCGTCCTCGCAGACAATCAGCTCACCCTTCCTGTAGCGGTAGCTGAGGGCCGTCCGCCAGGCCTTGTCGTAGACCTTGCGGTTGAGCTTGGTGCCGAAGTCGCGGGGGTGCGGCCCAAAGGACTTGCCTCCGCCGCGGAGCAGGGGACTCTGCTTGGTGCCGAGACGGGCGCGGCCCGTGCCCTTTTGGGGCCGGATCTTGCGGTGCGATCCGTTGACGTCGTGGCGGGTTTTGCTCGAGGCCGTGCCCTGGCGCGTGTTGTCGCCTTCGTAGACGATGGCGTGGTGGAGGAGGTCGCGGCGGAGGGGGAGGTAGAGGTGCTGGATGGAGAAGTGCTCAAGGGAGGTTGGTTCGAGGGTTGGGAAGCTGTGGATTGTGACGGGGACGGTGGAGGCTGTGCGAGTTGATGGTGGTTAGTTTGGCTTGCTTGGCTTGAATTCGAACGGGGCTCGCCGAGGGAAGGCGAGCTACGTGGATATCCGCAGAGAGTTTTTGCCTGTTTTCTTCGTCTTCTTTTTTTTTTTTTTTTTCCTCTTCTCCTCTTTCTTCTCTTTGTTTTCTGTTTGGGAGAGAAATCGTACTTGGGTTCCAGGACTGGATGATGGACTGCGTGGACACGGTTCGGGGCACTTCGGTGGCCATTGATCGAGTAAATGCCATTCGCAAGGGTGCCGCCTGCATCAATATTAGCACACCATCGGCACACCATCGGTGGCTGGCCGTTTTGAAAAGGTCGGCTACGTCGGCATGAGCTTCTCTCACCTTGTGCGAAACTCTCAAGGCAGCCATTGCCTCGGTGAGGCAGCCCAGCCCCGACTTCGAGGCCATGGTCAGTTGCGCCCCGTGATGAGGCAGACTTTGGTGAACCGGCAAAGAGGCACGGGCTGCTGGCGCGACGCGACGTTTGGTTCCGCAGGCTTGAAGACGGTGCCCGAGTCCGCGATGGTGAAGGGTGCGGTTTGCGATGGGGAGTTTCTCAAAAATGAAGCGACGAGCCGAGGCGGCCCCCGTTGCCAAATCCGCAGACCGACGACGGGCTTACTCGGCGCCGAAGTCCCGAAAGTCAGAAAAAAAAAATCACGAGAAAAAAAAAGCCAAGTGGGTCCAACCACCCCGTTTGCCTGGTCATCGAGAATTGAATGTATGGGGAACTGGGATGCATCTTCTCATCCGGCAAGCACACAGCATCGCAAGGCAACACACTCGCCATGTCCAGGTGTCGGGCCGTTGCGCGGCCGCTCGTCCGGCAATTGCGCCATCCATCATGCGCCCTCCGACCATTCACCACCGGGGCGTCGCGAGCCGCCGAGGTGCAGGAGCAACATGTTGTCGCCGACGCCGCATCCTCCGCGGAGCCGAGCGCCCTCGACCTCGATCCCGACACGGTCCTCCCCGAGTTTGAGATGCAGCTGATGAAGGCGGGCAAGATGCCCGTCGGGTCGAGGAGGAGGCGAGTGGCCCTGCGAAACACACCCAACATCCCCTTTGAGCATCTGCCGTACCAGGCGTTTCAGGAGGCTCGAAAGATTCTGGCGGCCGATCGAGAGGACAAGCTGTCCAAGATCCGTGACCAGCTGGACAAGATGTCGCTCTTGGAGAGCAAGGATGCTTCCGAGATGGCTGGCGGGCAAAAGATGAAGGAGATTAAACTGGCCAACATAAGGCGCGAGGTGGAGAGGTTGAAGCTTCTTGCGGATGTGAATGATCCGATGGTCAAGAAGAGATTCGAAGATGGACTGGGTGAGGCTCGCTCGATTGGCTTTTTTTTTTTTTTTTTTTTTTTTTTTTTTTTTTTTTTTTCCTGGTCTTGGTGCAAGCATTGTACTAACCCTCGGCGGCTGGCTCATCCCAAAACCCAGGCGACATGAACAAGCCCATCTACCGCGCTCTCGCAGAAAAGAAGTGGCGATCCTACGACTATCGCCTCATCACGCAGAGAATCAAACAGTTCAGCATCGTCCCTGACGTCCTCCCCAAGTTCGAACCCACGGCCGATGTCCAATTGTTCTTCCGCCAGTCCAAAGTGGCCCCGGGCGCCGTCGTGGACAGCCTCATCAGCGAGAGGGCGCCGCGTCTACGAGTGCAGGTTTTTGACAAGGGCGAGCGTCTTATCACGGTCGTGGTGCTGGACTCGGACGTGCCCGATGTGGAGAGCGACGGCTTCTCGAAGCGATGCCACTACCTGGCTGCCAACGTACCGTTGAGCCCCACGGATACGTCTCTGCCGTTGAGCAAGGTCGTGGCCGAGAACCAGCTCGCCGTGCCGTGGCTGCCCGCCTTTTCGCAAAAGGGAGCTCCCTATCACCGAATGGGCATCTTCCTGCTCGAGCAGAAGCCCGGCCAAGAGGTGGACGTGTCCAAGCTGAAGGAGCTGTACTCTGGCCGCGACGGCTTCTCTCTCAAGTCGATGCGTGACAAGTTTGACCTCAGGCCTTTTGGCTTCAACATGTTTCGCAGCGTCTGGGACGACAACACGGCGGCCGTCATGGCACGGCACGAAATCCCTGGTGCCGACGTGGAGTTGCGTCGCACGCGCGTGCACAGTCTCAAGCCGCCCGTCAAGCCGCGCGGGTGGGAGGCCAAGCGACAGGGTCCCAAGTATCGCCACCTCTGGAAGTACACCAAGAACATCAAGGGTATCTCCAACGCCAGGGGCTGGATCAAGAAGCGGTAATGGACGTGTGTGTGGGCTGGCGAAGGAGAGAGCCGCCGGAGCACGTGTGTATCATAATGTACCAAAGAAAAATGAAGAAAAAAAATTACATGTTGCAGAAGCATTGTGCTCGGCCTTTTCTCACACATTGGGACATGTGGTATCTATCTGCTGATGACGTGAAGTCAGGCGTTGAGAAAGAACAAGAAACAAGGAACAAGCAACGAGAATCAGAGGTGCCGCCAGAGCGGGAGCCACCAGGGCAATGGCCACGAGAAGCGCGCGGCACAGCATGTTCTTGTTGTGTCGGAGGATGGAACGGTGTTTGGTTGGGACGATGGGGCGATGTCTGCTGTCATGTCTCGTGTTCAAGCGAGGGCTGCTCTTGTCTTGGGGAAATCAAAGGGCGACGTTCTCGCCGGCTGGTCCGCTGGCCGGCTTCCTCGGTGCGCTTGGGTGCCCTTTTTTCTTTATGCCAGAATCCCTGTCGCCGGCTATAATCGATTCGCGGGGCATATCATCCGGCATGGCTACCATACAACCCCTGGATGATGTTACACGTATGGTTGAATGTATTTACAGTTGTATGGCTCAGTCCTCTCTGTTTTATGTAGACGCGTAATACTCATGCCAGCAGTTTCTGTTCTGAGGCAATGAGGGTTCTTTTTTTTTTTTTTCCTTTTTTTTTTTGGCCCGGCCGCATGCCGGCTCCATCGGATGACCCGTTCGCAGGATCGGACTCGGGTGACCCTCCGGGTGGGGCATCTGGGTGGGGCATCCGGGTAAAACCTGGGGTCCGGTCATCCGGCGCCGACACCTGGTGTCGAATGGCGCCAAGATGTGGCTCGCCTCTCCAGTCGACCGACGTTGTTTGACGTCAGAGTTCTCGACCTTCTGTCAATCCCCGGCCTGCAGCCCCCCGGGGTCGATTTGGCTTGCTGGAAGACTGAGGCCGGCGGCCGGCACTTTTGTGATTGGCCGTGCCGGCTGGGAATGCCGTCATGTTGTCAAGACGGCGTAGAGTGGTAATCGAACCATGTTGAGAAATAGCAGTGCGGAAATGTGCTTGTCAAGCTCTTCTTTCCATTCTTGTCTCCTTCGCTGCTGTCCATTTACAAAGAGAGCCCTCCTTGGCCTTGTACGCCCCATGGCGCATCTCTGCTGAACCGAGCTGGCCTTCCAGCCTCTCGAAGCCCGATTAGGCGAAAAAGGTGCGCTTGTACTAACCGAGCACATGCCGGTTGAACGTTGCGTCTTGCGAATATATAACCTTCTCTTACTCTACGGCCAGACACCTACAAACACCTCCCCAGTACTGCGCTTCAAAACCATTCAAGAGACGGACCTCGAATCTTGCCTGAATGGAGTCACAAAGGGACCTTGATCCTTGAGTCTTGCGCAGATATCAATAGAGAGCTCGAAAATAGAACTCGGAATCAATACAAAAATGTCACACGTGCAAGGTTACACTCGGCCAAATCGAGGCATGACTATATAAAGGGTAATACCTCCTGACCTTGGGCATCCCTGCCTAAGGTCCCTATATATACAATCTCCGCGGCCCATGGGATCTAGGGAGGGAAAACTAGTCCTCTAGAAACCTAAACAGACCGCAAGTGAGCCAAAGTCGTTTATTAGCTTTTGAATCGATTTTTTTGATTCCACGCTCCTCTATCCGGCCCTTTGTCACACCCTACTTGGCTGAGCGGAACTGTCAAGACATTGTATATAGAAGAGACCTTCCACCCTGCCATTAAGAAAGATATAAAGTGATAGACCTTGAGCCATGCACTTCACAGAGGATATGCCACCGCGTCTCAACATTTTTAAATACCAGATACCCCGTGGCCTGATTCGCGCTGCACATTGTAAGCGCCCCAGCCGGTCCACGCTCTTTCAACAAATTCCGGTTGAATTCCACCTCCGTCGACACAGCCCTGGCTATCTCTGCAATCTCCCGATCTTCCGCATTGGACTTGTACAACTACTTACAACATACATATGTACATACATACATATGTACGTATCTACAAATATATATGTACATACACTGTAGAGGTGGCATATACTTTCCGCAGTACAATTCACGGCCCCGTCTATATATTATAATCAATCTACCAAAGCATTGGTGTTACAAACCCCGACGTATTTTCTCCGATCTTCGAGGGCGTGCCCTTTCCATCAACGAATTCGCGTGGTCAACGAGTGCGTCTGGCGGAGCCTGCCACTTACGCCAAGAGAACGACATGCACTCATGGTCGAACAGGTTTTTCGCTCGATGAGACATCAACGATGCACACGTGTCGCGTATCAGAGGGGCCTCTTTGCCCTCGTGAGGATGAGCTGGGTGTTCGGGATGATCATTTCTTCCTTCACAGACGCTTGAGCAGTCAGCTTGCGTTGGGTCGCTCATGCTATCTCTCCCATGCTTACAACTCACTTCAACGTTGCCTACTGCAGCCTACTCGTCCCTTCTCGTAGTGTCATGAAATGCCCGCGCCGGCGGTTTCTTCATTGGAGGTGACAAGCATCATGGTGGGAATGGTGTATTCTTCCACAGATGCCAAGTTTGTGTAACAGTTTCTTCACAGGAGCGTGGCGTTCCCGGCAGTATTCTTCCTCATCAGATAATCAACGCTGGTTAGTTGTAGAACAAAAGATGAAGAGATGGAGAGATGGACAGATATATGCTTTAAAAAGAAAGATACAAAACAAACACAAAAAAATTTAAAACAAAACACAAATTCTTTTCTGTACCCCCCCCCCCCCCCCTTCCCGCAGTCATGTATGTCCAATGACCATCTTGCGTTATCGTTGGCTTTCAAATTCCACTGACAAGTTGTCTAACAAAGAATGAGAGAAAAAGGTCCCCACAAGAACCTGAAGAGGGGATTATGGAGTGTCAGATCATGATCGGTTATTATTTTATCATGACGACAGATCCTTGTTTCACCTATGCTTCAAGAGCCCCGTTATACCGCAAGTATGTCGGCAGAATGGGGAGGCTGAGGAGGAGGCAAGCCTTTGGAAGCCCACCCGTAAGAAGCCAAGAATGAAGAGAATGCCTGACTTGATTCGCATCTACTGAATCGCACGGGCATCGTCAAACGTCTGAGACGAGGAGTCGTCGGGCGCTTGCACGTCTCTCCCAGAAGTCCTATCATGTCGGCACATACATATATTCAGCGTCTGGTGTCTCGGATAATGCGGCACTTGCTCGTTTAGGAAGGATACCAGGCTCCTTGATTTCCCGCTTCAAGTCGTTTTTTTTTTGTTTTTTTTTTTTGTTTTTTTTTGCTTCTTAGTTTGTTGCTCTAGTGACACAGGCCGTCTTTGTTATTGGCGCAAAAAAAAAGCGGCCAACAAATCATTTCGGCCGATTATCGCTGTGCAGCCGCACTTCCGGCCTCAATACGTCGACTCAGCATCCATCCACCTTACTGGCTGAACTAATCGAGGCATCTTGCCGACGCACTGAAGCGTCCAATTAAGCCAGGGATGTGACGATCAACGCCACGCCATGTATATGTGTATGCGGTTCCTCCTTTGCTTCACACCCTCCCCCCCCCCCCCCCCCCCCCCCCCCTTTTTCTCTTTTCTTTTCTCCGCTTTGGTAAGCAAGACTCGGAAGCACTCCGTTTCTTCCCACGTCATTCAAAATGACAAGCTCACTCCCTTGATTCTTTCTGTCTCGTTGTCGTCACAACAGACAAGAGCATTGCGGTCAATGTGAGCGCTGCTGCAGCATCGCGTGTGCCCGACTGGCAAATGGCCAGGGGCTGTTCCAGTTGCATGAGAATACCGGGCATGATCTACTCGATGCATTGCAGACAGAATGGGATCGGAAATCGTGACCGCCATCTCAGTGGAAAATGCGCAAGGAGGATGGTGGTCATCCCATCGAGCAAGGAACAAGGTTGACTACATGGTTGTGATGATTAGCAAGACCGACACCATGCAGTGGGAGCAGGAAAAAGGCGGTGCTATGCCTTTTTATTTCCCGCTCTGCAGTAGGCATGTCCACCTCTGCCTCTTGAGTGGTCTGCCGGCGGCGGTATGACGGTGTGGTGATTGGAAATCAACGGCAGAAAGATAAGAATGGAAACAAAATGAAGGAGAGCAATGAAGACGAAAAGTGAGAAACGATCGATTCGTTTCGTGGTTTCATCCCAATAATCTTTTGGCGAGTATTCATGATTTAACTTGAAAGAAAAGTAAATCTCGATCATGCTTGACCCCCAAGAAACGAAGCCTCTTGTCGTGACAATGACAGCTTGCTCCCCTTCTCTTTCTCAAATCATCTCCTTTCCGAGGTAGATCACCACAAGTAACACAGTGAAGAAATACCGTCCCCCCACTCCTTTGCCCCCCCCCCGTGCACTAACCTGGGAGATTTTGCGCACTTGATTTGTCTGGCCGCATCGAAATACTCACTGCAGCATTCCTAATTCAAAGGCTCAACGACTCCCGGTAATGCTGCGGCGGCGGTTCCTTCAGACGTAACTGACGGCAAATGGCGTTTGTGTTACCCCACGGAGAATTCTCCTGCTGACGTGTTGGGCGTACTATTGCCACATACATCATCCCACCTAGGTAAGATGATTATAAGCCTAGCCAAAGCAGCTCCACGGGACAGAGACCCGTGCCGACGAAAAATGACGTGCGAGGTAGAAGCTGCGAAGAAACCCCTTACCGAGAAGAATACGAATACGTCCATCTTGATGGTTGAAAGAGCAGTTTCAAGAATGTAAAAAAACAAAAACAGGGTATTCCCTCCTTCCTTGCTAACACAGTGAAGGAAATATGCTTCCACTAACTTGAGTTTTGATATGATATTCGCAGCAGGACATTTGGAGTGGTATCCACTATTGCTTTCCTAAATTACTACCTTATGATTTGTTTCTCGTAAACTTACGAGTTGATTTGTTCCATTTTGTCAGTCATCAGCGTTGATCCTAACCCTGACCCTAACCGTAAATATCCTTTTTCTTGCCTTCTTCGCGTTCTGCGTCTCCCCCCCCCCTTTCTTTCTTTCTTTTTTTTAACAAAAAAAGATACAACAGGGGGGAGATGGAGAAGAAAAAGAACAAAGTTGGCTCAACAGGCACTCCGTCCTCAACAGTGACTTTGTTGCCAACGTATAGAAAGACTTTAACAAGACAAATGAACTGGACAAAAAAGAACAAAAGACGCTAGAATGAATAACAAACATGTCCTTGGCCCGTTTTTCTGCTCCAACAACCCCTATCTCCTCCCGTGATGCACATCATGCATGTACGCGTGCATGTTGAAAAAAAAAACCAAGCGAAAAAATAAAAAAATAAAAATAAAATGGACAAGACCCGCCCCCCCGTCCTTTCTCATCACAGAAAGCTTCAGTATCATACATGCCTCAAGACAGATTTATCTCCCACTCCGCCTACAGCCATCCCGTCTCCAGCCATCCGCACCGACTATGCATTATCCTTGCCCAACTTGGCCAAAATGGCCAAACCTCGTCTTTCAAAAACCTAGACAGGGAAAAAAACAAGCGCAAAAAAAAAATGACAAAGCAAATAAGGGTAGTCTTATTCGTGTTGTTCGTTTTTCTCGTGATTCTCATGGTGACCCTTGCTCGGTCCAATCGTTGTCTGCTCGCCCCGGGGACGCCTTACATGGGGGCTTCCCTTTCGTCCAGACCGGGCGAGCATGGGAAAATGGAGGTGAAGCCCTCGGTGGTGACGGGGGAGACGCTAGAGAAATCATCTGGAGTCGTATAAATGGTTATTGCAAGTCAAGACAACGGGTGGGCTTTTTGATTTGCATACGCTCGAGGTAGCAATAATAACCAAGATGTATAGATATATATAGGTATATAGATATATAAAGCAGGGGAGAAGAAAAAAAAAGAGAGAGAGGGAAAGCAAGAGAAGAACAGATTACGTACTAAATTGACCATCCAAGAGCCCACCGCTCACATAGTTCGGAGACTGCATCTGCCGATCAGACACAAGCTTCTGCGTATAATTCTGCGCCTCTCTCTTGATCCAAATGTCAATCTTGTCGTCTTGACACGCGGCGTGGAACATCAAGTCATTCTTGAGCTGGAGAACCTCGTAAGAGAGCTTGGAATACTCCGACTGCAGCTCCTGGTGCTTGCTCTCCAGGTCGGCCTTGACCGTCTCCAGCTTGTGGACCGACTCCTTTGTGCGCTTCCGAAAGTTGGTCGCCGCGAGGCGGTTGCGCTCGAGGGCGTTGCTGCATTTTGCCGTCTGTCTGGAGGCGTGATTCTCGGCCGAGGCATTCTTGGAGTAAGAGGATGGGGGGGAGGAGAGGGAGCAGGAGGGTTTCCTGCCCGTGCCTGCGCCCGCGCCTGCTGCCTTGGCCCGTCTGCCTCGTTTTGGGGGCGCTCTCGTATCCTGATTGAGATGCCGGGGAGTTTCGTCGGGAGCCTCGTCGGACTGGACAAGACTCGCGTCACTGGGAGGAGACTGAGACTTCGACTTCGACTGCGACTTCGACTGCGACTGCGACTGCGACTGCGACTGGGACTGCGTCCAGCTGTGGTCTGGAATTGGCGGCGGCGATGGCGTGGGCGTGATTCCGGCCGTGGCCATTTGCGGTCTGGCCACATGGTGACCTTTTTGGGGGATATATTTCCCGTATGTCTGAGAAGTGGCCGAGTACTGGGGCCAGTTGTGAACGAGGTCGTCGTTGCTGTATTCTTCGTGCTCGGGTTGAGGAGGAGGAGGGGGATGAGGATGAGAAATATCCCCAGACGACAACGAGGGCACGTAAAAGTGATGACACTGCTCCGGGGGTAATCCAAGAAAGGGGTGGTGGTGGCCGTCACTTGAGCCAAAGGGCGCAACGTCGTTCAGAGCCGGGTTCACCCAAAAAGATTCGTCAAAGTACGTGTCCACGGCTGACATGGTTGGTTTTTTCCCCCCCCCAACGGCTCTCGCTCGGTACAAAGCCGATTGGGGCTCAAGGAAAAAGAAACAGGCAAAAGTTGCGAAGAAGGAGGGGGGGGGGGGGGGGGGGGGGAGAGGAGGCAGAGGAAGGGGTAAGAAGATAGCCGGGGGTGGGTTGAGCTGACTTGGCTATGACAAGATTCTGAGAGTTTTTTCGTCAATGATATGAAGCCAAGTTCCACACGGCGATTTTCCCGGTTCATCCGATGTGTTCGAGTTAATTTGAAAGCCCAATGATGCAGAAATTATTTTTTTCTTTTCCACCCATTGAATTGGGGAAGGGGGGGGGGGGAGGCAATCAGTGGGGGGAGAAACATGACTGTGTATAAGAAAGTCCCGTCGTTGTCCGTAAATGGTGGCTATATATCACGGGGGGCTGAGTGGCAAGCCAAAGCCAGCCTTAATTCTTCCGAACAAAAAAGCTTGCTTGGCGTAGATACTGGCTGGGTCTCGGTTTTACTCCATCCAATTCAACACCCACACACACACACCCCTTCTCTTTTCTTCTTCTGGTCCCTTCTTCCCCCCTTTACACCTTTTTGCCTTTTATTTCTCCGGCGGCCAAACTCTCCATCAGTTGGAAACTGACATCGAGAGCTTTGTTGTGTAATCGCCAAGGTGGGGTCTATTCCACCATCTCTCCTGCATTAAAATCGGAGATCTTGGGGAGTCGGAGATTTTTTTCTTTACTTTTTTCTTTACTTTTTCCTTTTTTTTCTCCCTGAGGGGGGGAGGGGGGGGTGAAGAGAAGGGAAGGGGATTTTTCGAGGTCAATTTTCGCTGCCGGTAAATCGTTCGGGGCTTCCCCAGAGCACGCAAGGATTTTGATTGAAAAGTTTTTTAAATCAGCAACTAGTTCAAAACATGCGCAACGGTCAAAGTGAAGGGCCTTTTTTTTTTGAATTCTGCTTTAAAAAAAAGCCACCAACCATGCAGAAGCGGAAAGCCGGGAGCCCGTATCCTAGGGCAGGACCATGCAAACATGCTCGATCCCGAGCTTCTGTTCACCGTTCGTCCGTCTATTTGGAGAGCCCGATTGAAGGGGAAAAGAAGAAAGGGGGGGCGTCAGCATAGCTCGCCGCTTTTGAAAAGGCGGGTGGCCGAGGGAGCTGATTGGGTCGGTCGACGAGACCTCGAGATGTTTCCGCACGAGCATGGCTTTTGGGAAAGGTTGGGAGACAGGTTTGTGTGTCGGCGCCCATCAGGGTCGCATGGCCGGCTGCTTTCGTCTTTGACAGCTCTTCATTTGTCCGTCCGCTCGGATTCTTCTCCGTCACACCATCCAATGAAGAAAGACGGATCTCGATGGGCCCGGCCACCACCACATTGTCAAATCGGCAGACGATTCAACGGCGTCTCGGAAACAGCGGGGTGGGCGGAAGCATTCCTTGGCTTGGCCGCCATTTTCCGACATGGGACGAGGTAGGGGTGTGGGAAGGGGACAGGGCAGCAAAAGTCACATGGCACATCACTCATTCGTTGTGGTTGGCATCGATCCCTTTATCTGGCGCGGACAGTCGAGATGCTACAGCAAAGACATAAGACGCGTATCCCTCATCGAGCACGTCCTCGGGAATAATACAAAGCGGGAGAGGAGAGGAAGGGTGGGGGGGGGGGGGATACTCTAACCGAGTCGCCTTGTCCTCGGCGTCCAGTCGACATGTTTATGCAAGCACAGTCGCCCTGTCCTCTTATTTCGCGGCAAGGCCATTTCTTTTTAAACGAGAAGTCGGGAAGACGTGACTCCCGTGCATCGTTATGCCGAGGAATCGCAACCATGATTCGTACGGAACCACTCCAACTTGGAACGACAGACCTCGACATCGTGTTCGTGCATCGGTTCCCATCTGCACCAAGCACCTCTGCTCCAGCACGACAATTACACTTATCACGTTACAATCGACTGCAGCCGATATTATGTGCATACATGTACATACATACATACATACATACATACATATGTACATGTGTATGTAGGCAGGTGTGTATGTAGGCGTGAAGACTGGATATTTCTCATGTGATTGTTCTTCGGCGGCTGGCGCCGGGAGCCAACCACAACCGCAACTCAAGATGCGATTGTCCCAGAAAAGAAAGACAAATACAGGAAAAGAAAAGGCTAAAAGCAAAAGCGGGTGTAAAGGGAGAAATAATCTTTTGTCTAAAAAAAAAAAAGAGTCTTCTAAAAAAGAAATCCCCGAATCGATACCCCTCATTGCCACCCTCATTACTCGCCAGAGCTCCTGACCCGTCAAGTACATGACTCAAGTGTTCCTCCTCACTCCCCTCCTGCCCCTCCGACACGAGGAGAGTTTCTCGATGCATTCACGTCCGGCCCCAGCTGAGAAACGCGGAATGCAAGGGAAACAAAGGCGCAATAGACCTAGACAAAGACGTGAAACGGCACCATCAAACACGTCGAATCTAGGTGGGGGGGGGGGGGGGGGGGGGGGGGGGGGTTTTTTTTTTTTTTTTTT
>SRPY01000146.1:0-55707 GCA_018360145.1 Claviceps africana
CCCCCCCCCCCCCCCCCCCCCCTTGCCTTTCGCCGTCTGACGTCTTTTGCAGCGAACTCGGCCCCAAGGGCATCCGGACGCATTCCATGCTCGGGTGACGCGGGCGGATGTACATGCCCCCCCCCCGGAACGTGGACAGTGTGCAATTGTACGGGTTTCACTTGCCTTTTCAACTGGGTTGTATGGAGTTTGTTCAGGGAGTAGCGCGGCAGACGTATGGGAAGGGGCGCGTGCCGGCCGTGTCGTGTACATTTGCGCGGACTCGTCAGGAACGGTGCTTTGATGGTGACGGATCTCGTCGGGAGTGATGAGCCGGTGGGGGAACGTCGGGGGGGTGGGGCGGGGGGCTGTATGATGCTTGTGTCGAGGGACAGGGAGAGGCGGATGCGTGCGTTGAGAATGGTGCGGAGAATGGAGATGCGACGTTGCTGCTAGATGTATGAATGGGACATGATGGGTACGGAATATTTACAGTCCAAGATTGCTTTCGTAGTATAAATGGATATGTACATTTTTATTACATCTAGTATTTGCAACGATGGGGCAAGATGTGAATCAGATGACGATGAATATATAAACAAATGTCCCAACAAATGTATCAACTAATTGTGGAAACAAATATAGAAACAAGTGTATAAATACATGTATAAATGTATACAGAATATTATAGAAAGAAAATCCAACGTCGTTTGCAAATAACTGCATATATAAATAAATCTATCCAAAATAACACTGAAAAAAGTCCCACGTCCCTTTGCCACCATGGATGAATACGTGAATAAATATAAAAACAAATTCTAAAAAAAAAAAAAAAAAAAGTTCAACATCTGCAAAAAGATATATAGATGTGTAAAACCAGAATATACAAAAACATCAAAGCATCATGCCCGTGAAAACTCCATCCTACAACTAGCAGCACATCATCCGGCTGCATTGCGGGCCTCGGCCTCGAGGGCGGCTTTGTGCCAGTCCGTTTTGAGGAGGTAGGTGTATTCGATGAGGGAGACGCTGCGGTCGGGGCCCCGTCAGCGGACGTGGATGGCGAGGGACGGGTCAACAGGGACCTTTTTTTTTTACTTACATGATCAGGCCGACGGTGACGCCGGCCCAGAGGCCTTGCAGCTTCCAGCCCAGGCCGAAGGCGAGGGCGAGGGAAATGGGCAGCGAGATGACGTAGTACGAGATGAGGTTGGCGGGGCCCCCGATGGACTGCTTGCCTATGCCGCGGAGGAGACCGTGGGCGCCTGCGCCGAGGCCGTCAAAGACTTGCATGACGGCGACAAAGGGCAGGACGCGGGCGACGGCCTGGACGACGCCGGGGTCGTTGGTGAAGAGGAGGGGGAGGTGGAAGCGGAGGGCCGAGTAGGCGGTGAGGTTGAGGAGACCGATCAGGAGGGCTGCGACAAAGGTCTGGAGAGGGGGGTTAGTGCTTGGTTCGGGGGGGGGAGGAAGGAGAAGAAGAAGAAGAAGAAGAAGAAGAAGAAGAAGAAAAGAGTGCTCACCACTTTGCCCGTTATCTTGGCCGCGTCGACAAGCCCGGCGCCCATGAGGTTGGCCACGCGCGTAGAGGCGGCAATGGACATGGGAAAGGGAATCTGGTACGAAATGGACGACAGGGTCACCAGGACGCTCTGGGCGGCCAGATACTCGGTGCCGAAGCGGCCGGCGAGGAGGGTCATGATCTCAAAGGCGAGCCACTCGGCCTCGACCATGATCATGCCCGGCAGGGCCAGCCGGATCATGACGCACCAGTTGGACAGGGCCCTCCTGCTGAAGCCGCCCCAGCACTGCTTGCCGTCGACCAGGACAACGTAGAGGAGGAGCAGGACGGGCAGCAGGGTCTCGGTGATGGCCACGGCGATGGGGGCGCCGACGAAGCCCAGGCCGACCCTCCACACGAGCAGCCAGTTGATCAGGACGTTGATGGGGGCCGCGACGATGAGGACGTAGGTGGTGGCGCGGAAGAGGCCCTGGGCCTGGGTGAAGCGCTTGCCGACCTCGAACAGGATGAGGCCCGGGATGCTGAAGATCATGATCTTGAGGTAGAGCGCGGCCAGGCGGGCCGTCTCGGCGTCGGGCACCACGTGGATGAGGATGCTCTCGGCGAACAGCCACAGGACGGCCACGGGCAGGGCCAGGCAGAGCAGGAAGCAGGCCATGCGCTGGCACTGCAGGCCGACGAGGTGCTTGTGGCCGGATCCGTAGGCCTGCGCGCAGAGCGTGTCGAGACTGGTGGCGAGGCCCTGGAAGGGCGCGAGGCAGGTGATGGCCTGCGACATGTTGGCCAGGGACACGGCGCCCAGCTCGACCTTGCCGATGCGGCCGACGGCGAAGATGCTGGCCACGTTGATGGAGTATTGCAGGAAGAAGGTGACGATGAGGGGCATGGAATACGAAACAATCGTCCTTGTCTCACGCTGCCACGTGGAGTGGAGACGGCGCGCCGTGACGGCTTCCTCCCATTGCTGGTCCAGCTGCTGGCCGTCGACAGAGTCCGAGCCCGAACCCGAGCCCGAACCCGAGCCCGCGCCCGAGCGAGAGCCGGAGCCGGAGCCGGAGCCGGAGCCGGAGCCACGATCGACCTCGTCTCCGGCGTCAGCACTCAGCAGTCGTGATGTTTCCGTCCGGTCGCCGGGTCGGGTCGCACAGTCATCCGCGGGGAGCCTGGTGCCCAACAGGCGTCGGTACACGCGGGCCACCAGGCCTTGCTTTCGCGGCGTCCTGGCATGCTTCGGCGGCAGGACGTGGTTGTCTCGCAGCAGGCTCCGCTCGGCGTGACGAGACTGCTTTCGTTCCAGCGGCGTCAGGATCGGCTCGTCGACAATCGACTGGGCGTTGAAGACGGGTCGCGTGCCACCGTATGCCACGCCGCTGGGACGGCGATACATGCCGTGGCCTTGGACGGGATGCCCGGCATCATCGTGACCGTCCTCAACCGTGGCCTGGCCGTGGCCGTCGTCGTCGTCTGGACATGCTGCAATGTCTTGGGCGAGGAATTGCTCTGCCAGCGGGGAGCTGGACAGATATTGTTGCTGGACCGACGTCGACAAGAGATCCCGCCCACGACCGCTCGGCGAGCCGCTGATCTGCCTCGCACCCACCATTTCGCAGACTGCCTCGAGACGTCGTTCTGTTCTCTCTGTCTCTCTCTCCTTGTTTCTCTCCTTCTATGTCTCCTTCTATGTCTCCTTCTATGTCTCCTTCTATGTCTCTCCGTCTCTCTCCGCCTCTCTCTTTCTCTGTGCGTGTGCAAGTGTGTATATCGAGTAATGTCGACGACTTTGCCAATCCGATAAACGAGAAATGGACAACACGATTCGGGACCCCTTCGTAGGCAGGAAAAGACTGACGGATGGATGACGCCGCTATGATTGTCAAATCATGTAAGAAAAAATGAATAAGCCAAAATAAGCCACGCAAACCGAAGCAAAAGATTTCGGGCCACGGCGGTTGAGCAAAAGATGAGGCGTCGCGGGAACAGCTATTTTTATTTTTATTTTTATTTTTATTAGAAAAGGAAAAAAAGAAACGCAACACACTTCACAGCACCGGGAACGAGCAACGTTTCGTAACGTCTGGTTACGTGGCAGCACGCACAACGGAAGCTTGGGAATGGACTTTTGTTGTGTCGAGGCAGACGGCAATCATGCTTCTCGGGGACGAACTTGGAGACAAGTGAAAGGGGATGAAGGAAGAAGGGGATGGACAAAAGAGACGAAGGAGAAGGGGCCAATTGGGGGAAAAAAAATCAAAATTCAGAAAAAAAATTATTCCAAAAAAAAAAAAAAAAATTGACAGAACAAGGCCAGTCGTGGTAATAAATAAAAAAGAAATGACTGTTGGCTCCGCCGATCGGCAGTTGTCGGGCGCCACTCACTTTGGCCGCGAGAAACTCGAGACGGCAATGGGCATCATGGGACCCACCAGACTCCATCTTGCATCCGTCTTTTTGTTTCGATTCTCTTTCTCCAAGCCTCGTCATGGAGTCTCTTGTGGCCAATGGAAAAGCAAGCCGCCTGGCTGTCTCTGCTGCTGCCGCTGCTGCTGCCGTTGCCGCTGCTGCTGCCGTTGCCGCTGCTGCTGCCGTTGCCGCTGCTGCTCTACTTGGAACAACAATCCCCCAGTCTTGTCAAATAAACCGTGGTAGATACTACAGACTTTGAAGAAATGCTACCGTCTAGAAAAAAAAAGGAGTTGAGAGAGCGGCGCTCGTGCGTACAGCAAAATCTCGACGCCTCCTCATCATCCATCACTCACCACCTGTATGCAAACGTGTATGCATATGCATATGCATGTGCGCATGTGTACATACATATGCACACATGTCATGTCCCTACATGGGCCAAGTACCATGCACATGTACATATGTACATCCAGAATCACTGCTTGTACGCCCCCAGGGGGCATGATGCTGATGCGAGATGGCCGGCAACCACGTCTCCTTCCCGCTCGGCAAAGCAAGGCAAGGCAAAAGAAACAACAAGGAAAAACGAAAAAGGAAAAAAAGACGCGGCACCTGGACCCAATTGCCCATTTTCAGGACTGCCAAGGCTTTATAATGGTGTTTGGTGTGCCACGGCACGTTGACGCCGAGCTGATAACGGCCGCCAATGCACATGCGGCCGTGAAGAAATCTCCCGCAGCACCACGCTCCCAATTGAGCAGGCATCGATGTCATCATTCTTTCGCAGACGTGACAGCTCTTGCGCCGCCGCGAGCATGCAGCCTGTAGCCTGTAGCCTGTAGCCTGTAGCCTGTAGCCTGTAGCCTGTAGCCTGTAGCCTGTACATATGGACGTGCAAAGACCCATGGCCGTCATGGCCCGCCTTGTCCAGTCCGCGTCCGAGACAGCCATGTCGACGCCGCCGCCGGATGCAAAGGCGATGCAGAAGCGGTGCAAAGGCGATGCGAGCTGCCGTGCGTGTGGCAGGCTCCAATCACACTTTGCATCGTCGTGGCGGGATTTCGTGCTACTTCAGGCGCCAGTCGTTCCTCGCCCTTTCCATGCAATCATGCAGCCATGAAATCGACGTGACACGGCGCGGCATTGTCGGTAGTGGAGATTTCAGCTCTCCTGCCGTGTGTTACCACGTGGGCTCGTGACTTGATGTTGACCTTGTTCATGACTGCCGTGTTGGGACCCGGAACGCCCATGATGTTTTGTTGCCTGTGTCTCTTGTACATGTCTTCTCGGTTTCTCTTCTCGGCGGCTTTCTTCATCTTCCCCTTCTTCATCTTCATCTTTCCTTTCTCCGAGGTACTCACCCTGCCCACAACTGACCGTGACAATCCGGTTCCGTATGAGCCATCGAAGCAACCCAAGGGACTTCACCTACACCATACCGTTGCAAGGGCAGGCTATACGGGATTCGCAACGCCACCGAAGCTGCATCCGCCTCGGCTGGGAGGTTCAACTGGCCTAGACTGTCGGACGGAAAAGACGCGACCATCGAGGCGTTTTCTTCGAGAAGCTCTGGCCAGATCAAAACGCCCATCTCCCATGATGCGATTCTCATTTCCCCCGTAGGCTTTGCGGCTTCGCCCCATGCCTGTTTGGAAAGGTTAGCAGACGTCAGCACGGCCCAGTCCAGCGTCCGGTTTTCGTTATAACGTATATAAGTCTTGACATGCGGAGCCGCTCTCTTTCGTCCGCCGTTCTGAACGGCGACATCGCGAGGCAGAGCTATCTTTCAAGGTTAGAGAACATGGGCGACGAAAATCGATATTATTCAAGACAAGTTTGGCAGGCCTACCCGCTCCATCATCGCAGTCATTGGCCCAATGATACAATATTGGTCTCAGATAGTGTAGTTGTTGCATTTGCTGAGCAGACTGAATTCTGGTATGGATGGACCCCCCCGACGCGTACCCGTCAAGAGATCTCCTGATTTCATCGGCGGTGGGGAACACAATCTTGAACTTGGGTCGTGTTGTGCTTCTTGTCCGACTCGAGACGAATGAATCCAAAAGGGTTTTCTGAAGCCAGGTGTCTTTCCCACCCAGAGTTGCGATGGAGGATATTTGAATGACGACTTCCGAGCTGCCTTGTTCACACGGTACAGCCCCGAGATATCTTCTCATCGCAGCCCAGCCGAACGGAGTGCATGATACATCATTTACGTCGTGCACTCCGGGTACGCTCGTTATCAAGGCTGCCCTCACAGCGGAGAAGTCATAACGACTGAGCCTGTCTGCAAGAGGTCCACAAGTCACCGCCCGACGATCATACGATCTCAAATAGCTGATCAAATCGGCCTGGAATCGATGGCCACTTCCGATTCCTAAATCCTCATAGGGTGTAGAGGCGGAAGAGGTTGGAATTTCCTTGGCGGATCTGGGCAATCGTGGTGATCTCCAGACCGCGTTGGTCATGTTGGTCCAGTCCTTGGGTATCATGTTGGCAGTGTGTACGATGACTTCGGCAGTGTCATCATGCCGAAACAGTACCAGCATTTTGGAATGATGAGTGCCGAACATTTCGGGCATGGGCGCCACGTGGAGCTTCACGTTATTATATGCCGATGCGCTCAGCTTTATGATCACACGTGTACATACATATGCATGTACATATGTATATGTGGAATACTAAGGTCAGGTATTGCGAACCACGGCAAGTGTCAAGGGCAGGTGGAAAAAGAAGGATTGCACTCACCGAGAGCGCCCGTCTTTGCGGATCGTCTCTTTTCCAGAACCCGTGGACAACATGTACATCAACAAGGTGTCTCGTGTCGGGGTCAAAGGCGTCCATCAAGAAGCCAACGTCATGTAAGAAATTGAATTCCCAGCATTCGCTGATGAGTGGATCTCCGAGTATGTCGCTGAGTGTCACGGCATCTCGGTTCAGCTCCTCGGGCAAGTCTCTGACCCAAGTCAGTTGCCATGGAGACTTGTGATGGCCGGCGTCGAGCCGCCTGCTTTTCCGCGGGGGACTAATTGGTGTGGAAAGAGACGTTGGCAGTTGATGCTTGTCGATTTCATCCGGCCGTTGCCGCTTTCCGAATGTGCTCATGACGCACAACGTATCCAAGACTTCGAAGAATTTGGGAGTTTTTTTTTTTAGTTTTTTTTTGCAAACGAGGTATGACTAGACTCCACCGCCGCGGACGCCAAGGTCGCGCAGTGTCGATGCAAGGTCCAACGGATTCGGTCTAGGGAGGAGACGGCGGGGAATATGCAAGGGACATCATCGTCGGCTTCTAGCCGAGAGGAAGGGGCCGAAAGCAGTCGAAAGGCGCTGAACGGTGTTGAAATGAGTTTGACGTGCAACAAGAAAGATGAAAAGTGCACGTGTTGCCCGACGCCGACGACCAGGCAGATCCGAGTCGCCAGAGACCAGATCTGACAGACGTTGATGAGTCTGGTTCGTCGTGTTGAGATGTTTGGAGTCGTTTGGGGATGTGGCGGACGGACGGCGGCTGAGTGGAGCCAACAGGGCGACAGGCCGCATGCCCCGCCACAGCCATCCACAGAAAGGTCCACAAAAAGATCCACAAAAAGATCCACAAACCGCACACAGCTGCCAGCTGCCAACTGACAGCTGCCTGCCCGACCCAGCCCCTGGCTCGAGACTCTGTCATCAACCACCCCCCCCCCCTTCCTCACCCTGTCAAATCCAACTTTGGCTGCGCCGACGGTCGTCTGATACATCAACCTTCATTCTGGTGGCATCGGGGTCTCGCCCGGAAGCGACTCTACCCTGCCGGCTGTCGCTCATTTTCTACATTTCTACTTCACTGCGGCAGATTTTGGTACCTTGATTCGTCCGTCGACATCGGCCAGCTACCCTCTCCGCTCAAACTCCATCATCTGTGCTCGCCTCTTCGTTGTCCATCGCTAGCTCCCAGCTCAGTTGATCGCCTGAACGATAGCTTTGATCGCATCCATGAAACTGAGCGTCTTGTCGATTCTGGCCAGCGCATTTGCCCTGGCCAGAGCCGAACCTCTGGGGGACTCGGACGCTGACGAAAATGCTTCGCCGGGCACTGTCTTCAATTCCAAAAATGTTCCGCCGCTGCTCGAGCTGACGGCCACAAACTGGAACGACCAAGTCAACAAGACCAAATGGCTTTTGGTTAAAAACTTCAGGTACAACACAACGACTCCTATGCTATTCGGGCCCCAGCTGTTTCTCATCTTGTCATGTTTCCACGTGTGCTGACCTTCCACCACCAAGCCCATACTGTGGGCATTGCAAGCAGTTTGCACCCTCCTATCAAACCCTTTACGAATTTTACTACACCTCCGATACCAAAGATGGCTCACCCTTTGAGAAATACTACGATTTCCGATTCGCGATGCTTGACTGCACGATGCATGCAGACCTCTGCACTGAGCACAATGTGCTTTCATATCCCACAACAATCCTCTATGAAAAGGGGAAAGTGTTTGGCGAGATCGTCGGCGCCAAAACCATGCAGAATGTCTCCGAGTTGATTGAGAAAGCTCTGGTTCGGGAGAAACCTGGATCGCGGCCCGAGTCGCTGGAGCTCCCCGATCCTGGTGCCACGCAACTCCCCAAAGCCGTTGCGTCGAAAACTGCCAAAGACTCCGCAGACAAAACGGAGGACACTGCTGACAAGCCGTTTGGGAGCGGCTGGAAGGTCCCCACGGCCGGGGAGTTGGAGAAGCAACGAAAGCCGGCGAAGCCGGCAGTCACACCAAACCCCGAGGGGGTCTCTATCGATCTGACGGCCGAAACCTTTCAGAAGCTGGTGACGCAGACCCAGGATGCGTGGTTCATCAAGTTCTACGCGCCTTGGTGCCATCACTGTCAGGCCGTCAGACCGACGTGGCAGCAACTTTCCAAAACTATGCGATCAAAGCTGAACATTGGCGAGGTAAACTGTGACAAGGAAGCTCGACTGTGCAAGGATGTCCATGTCACGGCATACCCCACAATCATTTTCTTCAAAGGGGCCGAAAGGGCCGACTACACCGGCCTGAGAGGACTGGGTGATTTTGTTCAGTTTGCCGACAAGGCTGTCGCCCTGGCGGGCGGAGTGCCCGAGGTAAACGCAACGTCTTTCAAGGCTTTGGAAAGCAAGGAAGACGTCATCTTTATCTACTTTTACGACCATGCCACGACCAGCGAAGACTTTAGGGCTCTCGAAAGGATCCCTTTGAGTCTGATTGGGCACGCCAGGCTCGTCAAGACCAATGACCCGGAGATGTACAAGCGTTTCAAGATTACGACTTGGCCACGGCTCCTGGTATCTCGCGAGGGCAGGCCCACCTACTACCCCCCCATCACGCCCGACGAGATGCGCGATAAGAACGCTGTCTTGGACTGGATGAGATCTGTGTGGCTGCCACTGGTACCCGAGGTGAACCCTTCCAACGCCCGGCAGATCTTCAACGGCAAGATTGTTGTGCTCGGTATTCTGAGCCACGTCGACACTGCCGCCTTTTCCGCATCGCTCCGCGAGATGAAGAGCGCCGCCAATGAATGGATGGACCGACAGATTCAGGAATTCCAGCTCGAACGTAAGAAGTTGAGGGATTCGAAGCAGATGAGAATCGAGGAAGCCGAGGATCGTGGCGACCAGCGTGCGTTGAGGGCGGCCAAGGCGATTCGGATAGACATGAACAACTCTGGCCGCAAGGAGGTCGGTTTTGCGTGGGTCGATGGTGCGTACTGGCAACGCTGGATTCGTCAGACGTACGGCATCGACGTCAAGGACGGGGAAAAAATCATCATCAACGACGAGGATGTAAGTCTCACAAGTCTCACGTACACACATTTCTGGGGAAATGGCATGCCTGTCTTTTGCCCGCTGAACTCAAAATGGATACGATGCATCTTTTGGATGGCATGTGCTAATTTCGGACGCGTCAGAATCGGCGCTACTGGGACCAAACGGTGACTGGCAACTACATCATGGTTAGCCGCACATCTATCATGGAGACGTTGGACAAGATTGTGTACGGGCCCGATGTCATCAAATATAAGCTCACTGTTTCCACGATTGAGAAGATCTTGTTCGACATCAAGACGGCATTCTTGGAGCATCCGTACCTGTCCATGGGCTGTGTGGTGGGCATGACGTTTGGTTTCTTCTCGTGGTTCCGCGGTCGCTCCCGCAGGGCGCGAGGTGGCCACTTCGGGCTCGATGATAGCTTGGGCATCAAGGATCTCAAAGAAGGTCTTCTTGGAATGAATGGAAACCAAAACACCAAGGCTGACTAGAGATGGAGTTGGCGCTTTGTCTCTGCCGTTGCTTCTTTTTGCTCTTTTCCCTCCCCGTTTCCTCCCCCCCCCCCCCTTTCCGCTTTTTTTTTTGGTTTCTCTCTTCTTCGTTTCCACCCGCTTCTTTTGGAAAGCAACGTACCTTGTATTTGGTATCATGGGTCATGTTTGAGGAGTTTTGAGTTTTTTCCGGGACAAGCTAGCACCGCAGGAGAAGGATCAGGAGGCCCAGGTTGCGCCGTGACCCTGACGCAAGCGTGCTCCATGTAGCTCCACGACAGATGCGTCTCTGTAGCCGCATATCTAGAGGTGAAACAGGCGTGGGCAACCATAGACATCGAACGTGATTTGTGTCTGGCCCTTATAGCGTTGCTGCTTGGTCTCGAGTTGGCTTGCCTGTTACGGATGCGATGATGCGAATACGGAGTTTTGGCAATACGGGGTCCATTCATTCATTCGGATTGTGATGTACTGGTCAGCTAAGAGTCATTAGAGAAGACAGTGGCATTCCCAATGAATTTTCTTTGCATGGAATTTTCTTTGAATTGAATCCTCCTTCATTGACAAGGAAATCCCGCCTCGACCTGTGAACATGTTGTACATGCATGCAGCAGCCACGGACCACCACGGAGCGCTGAGCCAATCAGCATCCGGCACAGCACCCGACGCCGAAACGCATCCCATTCATGGTTTTTGCCTAGAGAAGCAAAGGCACATCTCCATCAACCGTTTATATATCCCATGTATCGTCTGTCTGTATGTACATATACACAGATTATTGTTCTTTTCGCAGGCACATTCACTTTTTCTTGTCGTCTGCTTTTTCCATTTTATAAAAAAAAAGAAAGAAAGAAAGAAAGGGAAGGGAAAAAAAACCCCGCCGGGATAACCGTCAAAGTCCGTTTCTGCAGTCGAGGACGAGAAATAGCCGGCCGTCACCCATCGTCAACCCACCACGAGCATTCTATTCTCACCCATCAACAAAGAAGATCCAGCCGACGCGGCCGCTCCCGAAAGAAAACCCCATCCGGCCCAGCACAAATCCCGTTCGGTTCCGCACAAAACCAACACGGGGCATCCCAGCCCGCCTGCACCAAACGACCCCCCCCCCTCTCCCCCTTCCTCCCAGATGCACACCATGACGCCGTCGCCGCCGCCGCCAGATCCATCACCGTCACAACCGCCGGGCGTCGTCCTCGCCTTTCACCCAAAACAGCACGCTCACCTGACGCCTTACCTCGCCGCGCTGCACGCCTCGTGCGTGACGCACGACCGCACCATGGCGACGTTCCTGCCGCCGCTGTCGCACGAGAAGCTCCTGGCGTGGTGGAAGGAGCGCATCGCCGAGGTGGGCGACGGGAGGAGACGCATCTGGATGCTGGCGAGCGAGTTGGATGCCTTGGGGGCGCCAAAGGGCACGGGGGTCGTGGGCGTGGTGATGCTCGTGACGCCGTACTCGGAGACGGGGGCGTTTCGGGCGTACGTGGAAAAGCTGCTGGTTCATCGGAATTTCAGGGGCAGGGGGGGTGCGAGGGCCTTGATGGAGGCGTTGGAGGGGGAGGCTTTGTCCATGGGGAGGAGTATGCTGGTGGGTTGTTTTTTGTTCTGGCCTTTTCTGTTTGACTTTCCTTTTTTTTTTCACCTTGCTTATAAAATATTTCTATTTCCTTTTATTTTCCCCTCCTTTCCCTCTTCCTTATCATCGCCTTTCCTCCCCCTTGTCCGTTTTCCTTCTTGTTTACTCTCATTTTCCCTGGGGGTTGACTTGTCAATGTATCCGACTTGTGCATTTCTTGTCCTGTTGCCTCTTCCTGGCCCCTCCTTCAAGCAGGCGTTGGACACGCTGCCGTTCCTCGCCAGCTAGCTAACACGATACACGACAGCTACTGCACGCGGAATCAGACAGCCTCGCCGAGACGGTCTGCAAGAAGCTGGGCTTTGTCGAGTCGGGCCGCGTGCCGGCCTACGGGATGAGTCCGACGGGGGAATTGAGGGACGCGACGTTTTTGTATAAGCAGCTCGGGGGATGACGATGTGGCTCTACGGACCTCGAAAGGGGGGGGGGGTGTTCCGCTTTCCGTGAATAAGGAATCGAAAAGACGGCACGACGGGATGGCGTTTCGAGATAGCCATCAGCATAGAAGCGACGTTGAGGACATGTCAGCCCGCGTCAGCCACGCTCGCGGCTGGCCTACCACGTCGCAGGACCAACGCACCTGTCTGTCTCTGCCGTGTCTGGTGAATCAATGTCTCTGCGGTCAACCGGTCTGGTGTCTCTTTGCATGTCTCCATGGTGTGGCTGGTGTCCCACGACCCGCATCGCAGCATTCCGCCGACTCGTCGAGGTGGACATGCTTGCAAAACCTCGCGACCTCGAATGTCGACGTTGGCCACTGGAGAAGCTCGACCTTTCCACCTTATTACCCGTCTCTTCTCCCCTCCTCCTCCTCCTTCTCCTCCTCCTCCTCTCCTCTTCCACTGTCCTCTCCACAAACATGTCCGCCGCACGTCTGCACATGTGCATGGTCCTTTTGCTCTGCGTCGTCTTGGCGCGCAGTGTCGCCGCGGGACTGTATCCTGGCATCACGCCCTACAATCACACCTGCGCGAGTGGTATGCTCTTTCTCTGCGGCAAGTGCCCGTTTCTGAGCTTGGGCATGACGCTGATTGCTGTTGATTCATTTGCCCCTTTTGCCCACCGCCCCCCAAGTCGACCCCGTGCTTTCATGCTCGTGTCGAGCTGCTCCGGAAAGGGTCGACGATACGTGCTGCACTGAGACGTATGGCGGGCTGCTGGTACGTTTTGGCCTTGACTTTGATTTCCAGACTTGAAAAAGAAGGAGAAAGGGAAGGGAAGAGATAGACGCAGACTAACATGACCGTCGTGGCATCAGGTTGCGACCCAGCTCTGGAGCACCTTTACCGGCCTCGAGTCCGCAGGTCAAGTATATGCCAAGGACTCGTGGTCCATCCATGGCTTGTGGCCAGGTACATCTCTGATCCGTCTAGTCCGGTCTATATTCTCCTGCTGTCCGCTCAGGTAAAACTGACATGTGTCAACTCCAACCTGACTAGATTTCTGCAACGGTATAAAAACGAGAAGAAGAAGAAGAAGAAGAAGAAGAAAACGGGGGAGGAATATCCCTCACGCACATGAACCCAGACTCAAATCATTTTCCTCCCAACTTCCCCCCTCGTCTCTTTTCGTCGACAGGACACAATTGACTTGTTGATTTCTCATTCCCGCTTCCACCTGCGGAACCCCAAACAGGCTCCTACACCCAATACTGCGACCTCTCGCGGCAGTACGATCCCAGGCCCTCCCCAAACACCACCGACGGCCGAGCCGACGGCACCCCCGTGCCGCCTTATACGGGCGAGCCCATTGATGGCTGGTTCGCGCGGCACGGCAAGCTCCCTCTGCTGGCGTACATGAACAGGTACTGGGTGAGCCAGCACGATCCGAACTGGGTGTTTTGGGCCCACGAGTTTTCCAAGCACGCAACCTGTTTTTCAACCTTTCAGAAGGAGTGCTTTGTAAGTTTGTCTGCCCGGTCCTCTCCTTTTTACGCCTTGTAAAATTCATCACTGCAGGCCCATCGTTGTATTAAAAAAAAAAAGAAAGAAAGAAAAAAACACCCCTATAACTTTCAAAAGGGTCCCTCCCCTCCCGCCCACCGAGACCTCTTCGACTTCTTCGAAACCGTCCTCCGGTGGCACAAAACACTGCCTACCTTCGCCTGGCTCCTCGGCGCAGGCATCCGCCCCTCCAACACGACAAGCTACACCTACGCCGACATCCAGGCCGCGCTGACCGAGGCCCTCGGCGGCCGCACCTCCGTCTTCGTCGGCTGCGGGGGTCCGCGCTTCAACGAGACGGACCGCGGGGTCGGATCCCCGGACGGCGGACGCACGGAGCTCAACGAGATCTGGTACTACTACCACGCGTGGGGGAGGCCCCAGGCCGGCAGCGCGAGGAGGGTGGACGCCGGGAAGGCGGCGCGGGGGCGCCTGACGACGTGTGCCGTGGCCGAGGGCGCGGTTCGGTACTATGAGCGGAGTCGGGGGAGTGAGAGGTAGAGCAAAGGAAGCGAGAGTAAAAGGCGGGAGGATAAAACAGGAGGGAGAGGAAGTAAAAGGAGGGTGGATTCAAATTAAGGTAGAGAATCAGTAACAGGAGACTGGATTGACAAGAATAAGTGAATGGGATTAAAAGAGGTAGAAGAATAAGTAACAGCAAATTAAATTTGAATAGAAGAAAAAGTCAAAAAAAAGTTTGAAAAAAAGTTTGAAAAAAAGTCAAACGACACTCGCAAAACACCCAGAGGCTGGACGGACCGTCATGCACATCATGTTGACGCATTCACGGGCAAGGCGCATGTCGAGAATGAATGGCGCGAGGCCCTTGATGAAGAGACGGCATGCTATGTACACGTACAACATCCACACACAAAAGGGCCGACGGGAAACGCTGTGCTTCGCTTTTTCCATTTTTCTCTGCCGCTTCGCTTGCAGAATATCCCTTCACAATCATGGCTACGCATCACCGGGAGAAACACGCGCCCGTCGGATCGAGTGCACATTGAAGTCCCAACGTGGTTGGCCGCCAGCGATTGTCCATATTCGCCCCTTCCACCGAGTCTTTTTCAACCCCCCCCCCCCCCTCATTCGTCATCTCCCAATTCTTCTACATTGGGAGCCATGTATTCTCGCTGCTGCACGCTCCCGGTGTTGATCTGGGTGTCTGTGCCCGTCGTGGTGGCAGTCGTAGGTGCGACCTGGCCAGTGGCGGCAGCAAAGGTGGCGTTGGTGCCGACGGATCGAGAGGCCGACTTTTGCTTCTTCTTCTTCTTCTTTTCCGAAGCAGACTGTGAGGACGAAATCATGTTTGTTAGCTGCTTTCGGCCTCGTCCTTGGCAAGACTTGCGTTGACACCATCTTACCTCGTGCCAGGCCCACACTGGGCGGAAACTGTCCATGAAAGAGACGTCTTCCCACAGATTTGGATACAGCCAGAGACCAGGCGGCACGGCAAAGTACGTGATGCAGAACAGGATGACTCGGAAAATGGCCATGACGAAGAACAGTCCCAGCAAGCCCAGCAAGCCCCAGCTGCCGTAAAAGACGCATTGGCGCAGCGCCAACGGCCACAGGGGGTACAGCACAACAATGAAGATGAGAACCAGAGCAAGAGCCGCGTACAGTTGTCGCTTAATCTGGCTTCCCTCGAAGAGCCAAACGTAGTACATGTCGTCCCCGGCGTCTTGTTGCTGCTCAATGCGGACATTCCACTGGCCCTTGACACGCTTGCCCTTCTTGCCATTCGGTCCGGCCTCGGGTTCGACCTTGCTGACCCGGAGGGCAAGCATGCTCAGCGGAAGCAGCTTGAACGTGTTCTCGAGCGATGCTCGGTCGGTAATCTCGGGCAGCAGCGGGTTCTTCTTGCGCGCCTTTTCATAGGCAGGTGATTGCATGGCTCGCAACGCACGCTTGACTGTTGAGGGGGGGGAATGTCAGCACGGTGGGTAAAAGCAGAAAGAAAAAAGGAAAAAAAAAAAGAATAAGAAACCCAAGGCCCAAAACCCCACACACACACACACACACACACACACACACACAACTCTTGAAAATCGGCATCTCCGTACCCTTAAACATTTCTTTCCGCTCGCCGCTCAGAATGCTGGTGCGCGGCTTGAGGTCCTGGCTCTTGAGAAAGTTGGCCAGAGCAAGAGCCTGGGGGTTGGGAGGCCCGGGGACAATGGGCTGGGGCTGTTGTGGTCCATGAGAATGGTCATGGCCGTGACCGTGATCGTGATTGCATCCCTGTCCGTGGACGTGACCGCCGCCGCCGGCCTGCTGCTGCATCATCTGCATGCGCTGCTGCTCCATGGCCTGCTGCCTGATGTGGGCGATGAACTCGGGCACCGTCATGCCGGCCTTTGCCGCATCTTCAGCCACCCGTCGTTGGATCTCGGCAATCTGCTCGGGCGTGGGTCGCTGGCCCGGCATGGGCATGGGAATGCCCTCCTCCTGGCCGTTGGGCGGCGTCGACATGGCGAGTGCAGGCGCGGGGATGCGAGGATGCGAGGATGCGAGGACACGAGGATGCGCGGCCGACTCGGCGAGGCCGAGGAAGAGATTGGGGGAAGAGGGAAAAGGAAAGAGTCAAGGGCAGCGAAGCGGTATCAAACAAGCGTTGCGTTGGCCTTTGCCGCGGCAAGGCTGCGCGGGCGTGGGCGAGAAATGAAGTTGAGAGGTTGCAGAGGTTGCAGAGGTTGCAGAAGTTGGAGAGGGTCTGGGAGGAAGGTGCAGGCGGCAACACAATATGTAGAGGAGAAGACGAGATGTGGGCGAGTTGTCATCAAAAAAGGATGCTGCCGTCTGGTCCAGCCCGGCCGGCCATGCACCGTTTCAAACTCCTGCATGTGTGCTGATTCGTCCGTGCCCCCGAGTCCGGGCAGTCTGCATGTGGTCCGTCCGTGTGTGTGGATGAGCCAGTTGAGCCAGTTGAGACCAGACATGGCCAGACATGGATGGACATGGATGGACGCATGGCAGGAGGCATAGGTGTCAACTTCCCCTCCACGTCCGGACGGCGCGGCGCTGGGCTGCGCTGGGCTGCGCTGCGCTGCGCTGCATTGTCCGCTGCATTGTCCGCTAGAGTCCTCAGATCAGCGCCCGACTTGGGCCTCCAGTCCAGTCGATCCAGTCGACGCGGCGGCGCCGGCCGCGGGGCATGTGCGCTGCGCTGCGAAGGGACCGTCCCTCTGTTCCCGTTGGCCGTGTCGACATTCGACGACATGGAAGTCATCCGCATTCGCATTCGACGAATTCCGGCTCTTCATCGCTTCCGCGTCCTGCGCCTGCAAATAGCACCAGGCAGCACCAGGCAGCACAATGGACGACAGACTCACGCAGCTGCAAGACGCCGTCGATCAGGTAAAAACGATTCGAGCCCGCGTCATCGATTCTCGTCGTCTCGGGCAAACTTGCTGACTTGTCCGACCCAAAAAAAAAAAAAAAAAAAAAAAAAAAAAAAAAAAAAGCTTGCCCAACAATTCGTCGCGTCCCTGCACTTTGTGCACATGAGGCACAATCTCGAGCTCCTGGGACCCAACGATAAAATCCGCGATGTCAAGCAGGATCCTCACCAAAAAGAGGGTACGTGGGTTTGTCGTCTTCCCATGCCCCAAACCCGTCCCCGGACCTGTCCGCTGAATCTCGAGAGCAGTCGATTCTCTTCCCGCCCACGACTTTGCCGCCGGGCTGAAGGAGTTGGCGCGGGATCTCATCATCAAGGAGCAGCAGATCGAGGTCCTCATCTCCAACCTTCCCGGTCTGGACAACAGTGAGCATGATCAGGAGCGGAACATCAAGGAACTGGAAGAGGACTTGAAGGCGGCCGAGGCGCAGAGGCTGGAGGCGCTCAAGGAGAAGGATGACATACTGCGTCAGTTGGACGCTGTCATTCGTAGTGTCCGGCGACCGTGACGATAGACGGATGGTGGCTTTACGTGTATACGTTTTATGCTGTTTATTTTCTTTTTCCTTTTTTTTTAGGGGGGGAGGGCTTTTTGGGACGGGTGTTTGGTGTATTATGGCATGAGCGCCGGAGTTTTTGGTCATTTATTCTTCTACAGTCGTCATGTCTAACGTCACGCTCGCGTTACGCCAATATGCCTTGTAGCATCGTACGATTCCAACCCATCTCTAGTGCGCAAAGTGCGCTTCATAGCGAAATGTCAGGCCGCAGGGGCGTGGCAGAATGAAATCAAGCAGGCGACGGCTTGAAGAACTGGGGCCATATATCCCGCAACTCCCTCAAATGTCGAATTTGGTGTTGCGACGCCGGCTGGTCAGGCGTAGCAAGGCTCTCTTCGACGAGATGAGCGGCCGTCCAGCCAAAATCCTTGGCATTGGTGCAATTTATATACGAGTCATCTGCCGGTTTGTCAGATCAGAGGACGAAGCTTGCCCGCGCGCGTCCAACGTGCGTCCACGCACGTCTACGAGGGCGGTCTGCACATACCGACGAAATAGCAGTCTCGCACGTCGCTGACACCAGCTTCCTGCATGGCCTTCTTGTACATGTCCGGGTGAGGCTTGCAGATCAGTAGTTTCCGGGAATAGTCGCAAAACGTCAGCCCGTCAAACAGGTCGTCGACGCCGAGCAAGCGGACCACTCTCCTGGCATGCGTGACATAGGCGTTGGTGAAGAGCCAGACCTTGACCTTGGACCTGTCGATGTCTTGCAGCAGTCTCCTCAATTCCGGGTCGGGCTTGATGATGTCCTCAAGGGGCAGCGCGTCATCTACCTCGGCGTTGTAGGCCAGAGGATCGATTTGGTGGTGGCGGACGAGGCCTTCTATGGCAAGTCCGTAGTTCGTGTAGTACTCCGAGTGAAGCCTGACGGCCTCATTCCACGGCAGCTCCAGATGCTTGGCTACATACTTGTTGATTAATTCCACCATCAAGTCCATGACCTTGGTGTCTTGGCGTACAGTTAGCAATGATGCTTTCCCGCCGCGGTAAAGGAGGATCTTTGGGGGGGGGAGGGCGGAGGGTTTATGTCTCTTATGCCACTGACTTCGAGAGTAGAGACAGTTGTCAATGTCACTGATCATGTCATCATTTTAGTCTTGTCCCTTTCTCTTGTTCCTGAAATAATGATGATAACAAAAAAGAAAAGAGGAAAAAAAAGAGAGAAGAAAAAGAGAAGAAAAAGAGAAGAAAAAGAGAAGAAAAAGAGAAGAAAAAGAGAAGAAGAAGAAGAAGAAGAAGAAGAAGAAGAAGAAGAAGAAGAAGAAGAAGAAGAAGAAGAAGAAAAAAGTCATGGCGACCAGACTCACAAGAAAAGGACCGGCTTGCTGGCCGGCGTCCCATTGACCGTGGCCATGTTGCTGCCCAAGTCAGTATGTAAAGTACTTGATGTACAGTATGCAGGTACGTAGGCGACCTTGTATCACAGGGAAAAGTGCGAGCACTTGAGGTGCGGAGATGGAGTGTAATGAAACCGAGTCGCTCGCAGGTGTTTGGTCGGGAAAGCGGTCCGAACAAGCAATCGTGTCAACAGAGAACCGATGCCGGCCGCCAGGGACCTCGTTAAGATATGCGTGTCAACAAGATGCCCGGCGTGACTCGGTCAAGTTGGAGCGAGGTGATGAAACACGAAATGTCCAGGATGGAGGCAACTGATTGAAAAGGGAAGAAAGAAAAACAAAGAAAGAAAAAAACCCCAACCACTCACTTCCGTGCAAGGCCATCAGTTGCTGACGTCTATTCTTCCCTTCCCGTCTTTTTTTCCTCACCCATTTCTCAACGGCACACGCCCAATTGTCAAGACGACGCGGGACGAATTGAATGACCACATGCGCCGATGATGACGAAGCAGCGGACCAGCACCGAGTCCACCAGTCACCCCGTTGCGGCATCGCCACACGCCGTCTGCCCCACCGCTTGACGTGCCGACGTAAAAAAATTCTGCCCTGCAAGCCCCACACCGCCTGATTGTCCGCTAATCAAACATGCATTGATCTCCTTTTGTCTGTCTCCTGGCACTGGCCATCACAAGACGTGTTACTTCGACCATCATAACCACAAAGAGTCTTCATCGACGAGCGCGCCTCCGGAGCTGCATCATGGACACTTTCCTCATAGCTTCCTTGATGACTTGATATCTTGCGAGCGCTATTTTCTTGTGGCATCATCATCGCGAAAGCCAAGGCGCATAAAGCCCTTGTGTCTTTACGTCTGGGGAAAAAAAAAGAAAGAAAGAAAGAAAGAAAGAAAAAAAAAAAAAACAGAGTTGGCAACCAACGGACGAGCCATGGCCCAAACTGCTTCCGCAGCGTCGTCTGTCCTCAGCGACGGGCTTGCATTGGCGAAGCTGTCCGAGAGGGAGGTGTTTGAGCTTGGACAGTACGAGAAGATCATTCAGCTTCGCGATGTTTTCCTTGCTCGCAGACACGCCACGACCGCTCGTCCGCACGGCTCAATCGCGTCTCTTGATTCGAAAATCCCTGGGCCAAATGCGGCAGACTCAAAGGCGCAGCCCGTGTCCGTGTCGTCTGACAAGCACGGCTCTGCATCCGCAGTGCCTGGCCAGCCTCGGGTCGCGGCCGAGCCCGAGCTAGACTCGAGAAATGCCGGAAAGTCTCCTCAGCGTGTCAACGCCGAGTTGCAAGTACAGAGAGAACGATTGGAGCGTGCTTTGAGGGACGAGGTCGAGCAGCTCCGCGCTGACAAGGTGGCCGCTTTCGCCGAGCCTTCTGCAGAGCTCGATTCGTCCGACGTGCTGGCCAAGGCTCTTGCTATAGTTCAGGCCACGGCCGCTTCTGCCGCCGATGGCGAGAATCCGAACGCCAATGCCGAGCCTGCGAGTGACTCTTTCGACGAAAGCACGTTCTACTCGTCTCGTCATGATACTCCCGAGTCCCATCTCGTCTCGCTGATACGTAACCCGTCGCAAGATGTGCAAGCTGCTAACCTTGATGCTCAACACCAAGAAACTTGGCGACCGATTAGCATAAGCACACAGCCGCAGCCGCAGTCGCAGCCACAGTCGCAGTCGCAGTCGCAGTCGCAGTCGCAGTCGCAGTCGCAGTCGCAGTCGCAATCGCAGTCGCAGTCGCAGTCGCAGTCGCAGTCGCAGCCATCCCTGGGCCCGGCTGCCGTGGCCGCCAGAGTTGACGAGCCGCGAGTCGCGACGGAACGGAGCACTCGTCCCAGGGCGGACGCCAATTTGACTTTGCAGGCGACTTCTCTTGAACATGTGCTAGCTACCGACGTTCGTCCACAATATCAAGGCGGTTCACAGCCAGCTGGCAATCGGCGGCTGCCACAGCCAAACGCTGGCTTCGTTGCTGTCCCTGCTCAAGTTACCCAGCTTGCACCCACAGCCGACAGGAGCAATCATTCTGTCACGAATGCAAGCTTGACTTCGCAGATGAGTATTGTTCCCGGCCTCAACAACTATGTTCAAGCCCCAAGCACCTTGAGAGATCTTACCCAGACCGTCAGCGGTGTTGCTAGCCGATCAGATGCTCCCAGGCAAGACGATCCGCGGACATTCATGTCCTCCCACGTGCCCACAAGCAGCAGCACCCAAGAAGCTCCTCGCCCTCGCGATCGTGGCCTTGAGAGTCACCCTCCATCCCCCCTTGTCCGAAATCATAATACTTTGCAACCCGTTGCTCCACAGCCAACGCATCCATCCTCCCTCCGTGCGTTAACAGCAGCATCCCCAGCCGTTCATGACGCTGCACATGCTGCTGGTCATCGCAGCGCCGCTGCGACACCCGCACAGGTCATTACATTGCGGAGCGAACCGAATGGCGGAACAAGTCCTGACAGTTCATCCCAGAGCGGCGGGAGGAAGAAGGGCAAGGGAAAGAAGAAGAAGAGACAGAAGAGGAAGGCCGCTGCGCAAGCTGGTGTTGGTGCGGACAGTACGCCCGTCATCAAGCAGGAGGCCCGGTCGCCATCTCCGCTCGGTGGCCCTTCTTACATCCGCCCAAGTAAGCGCCCAAGACGCGTACAGGAGCCGTCTGCGGTGCACGAGTACGAGCCCAGCTACGGTTCGGCCGGTGCCCACGGATCCGGAGTTCAGTACGTTTCACGGCCGGCCGGAGACCACGTCGTGCCGCTAGGCCCCGTGGCAGCAGCTGCCTACCAAGCCCCTTACGGCTCTGCCGTCAACGGAGAGTCGCGGTACGGCGGCGGCCGATACTACGACGAACAAGCGATTGCGAGTGAAGGTCCTCGGCGCCATGAAGGTGATGGCCTTGATCACCCGACCCACTACCTCAGCAGGACTGCCCCGGCGGCGGAAGCGGTCCCTCAGGCCATGCTGGCTGGATCTCGCCCCATCAGTTCACGTCCGTATCGGGACTATCAAGACGGCCTACGCATGTCGACTCATGCAGATGGAGAAACGTTCATGGGGCCTCCGCGACCCGCGCCGGCCAGGATACTGGTCGATGCGTACGGTCGCGAGTATATCGAGCCGTCCCATCACATCCCCTCCAGGCTGTCCATGGCCTCTCCCTCGAGACACGGGGAGCATGAAGTTCTGTACGAGCGACTACCCCCTCGGGCCGTTTCTCGTCACCCCATGCCAGGAGTCTACGAAGATGGCGGCTTGGTTTACTCGACACCCGCACCGGTGTATGCTCTGCCGCGACGCATCGTCACACAGCCCGGGTATGCCACCCATGACTACAGAGATATACGTCAGAGGGAATTCTCGTCCCGGCCTCCACCGGCGCAGGGAGAATTCGTGCAAGTGCTGGCCGCCGGCGAGCGACGATTCGGTGAGGATGGCTATGGCGTAAGGCCTACAAGTGCTCGGCCCGTCGACGGTGTGCACTACCCGATGCCCCCCGACTACGGACGGGTTCACAGCGTACGGCCTGAAGTGCCAGTCGCGGCAGAGTACGGGACGAATGTCCATCTGGATGGTCGCCGCGAGACAATACAGCCGTACATGGGAGGGTACCACCACCCTGGTGCTCCGGCGCAGGAGAACCCAATCCAACGAGCGTACAGTGTGCGGCCACCGGAGCCTTCCCAGAGCGGGCCGCTTCGTGGAGCGGATGAAATGGCCTACGTGGAACGGCCGGGCGGTGCTGCCCAGGACATGGTGTACGCGGACGATGGCCGGCGAGAGTATTTCAGGTGATTGGGGACCAGGCCGGGTTCGGGTTGACCCTTTTTGTCCGTCCTTTTTTTTTTTCTGTTGCTGCAGTATGAGCGGCAGCATTGTGGGCTCGTGGCGGAGTTTCTTCCGATTAGATACCCCGGGATCAACGAGGGTTGCCACAGCAAAAAGCACTCTTTGGCCAAGTCGGGTACATGGACCAAGTGTCGTACATACACATGTACATGCATACTTTACAATCTAATGTGTATACTACTCTGTGCATGGACACACGCATGTATGATGTGCCTTTACGTCGGCGACCCGCAGACAGACTCTTGTCAAGAGCGGGTTCCACGGCCGTGATGCTGACATGTCAAGGCCTTCTGTCGAATCTGATGCAGAGCATCATTCTCCCTGCTTCGCCACATAATAACACCAGATGCGCATTGTACGATTAGGCGGGCGACGGGGTAACGTGATTGGCTTGCGACGGCGACAAAACGTCTCTGGCCGGACGCAACCTAGCTTGAGCTGGGCTCCCAGGTTTTATCAAAACGGGTTGCGGAACTTTTTGGGGGGGGGGGGGGGGGGGGGGCCGAGAGCATGCAGGTTTTGGCTGGGGAGCTGGCGCTTGGCTTCGGTGGTGTTTCTTCTCTGCTTTTTCTCTGCCCCCTCTTCCCCCTTCCCCACCCCTCTTGTAAACCGGCGGCAAGAACAGTCAGTTTCTGGCATCAGACGGCGGGTCGATCCGGCGTGCGCACGTGAATGCGTGCATGGAGTGCTGGCGAGTCGGAATGACGGGCTGCTCCGCGTGTCCAGTGCAGGCAGGAATGTAACGGTCATTGCGCGCGCCAGCAGGAAACGACTAGTGAAAAGCCTGCGACGGCGGGTTTTCCCTCCAGGGGCGACTATTCGACGGATTAGCGACTATTCGACGGATTAAAAAAACTTTCTTTTCTTTTCTTTTTCTTTTTTTCTTTTCCTCTTTTTGAGGCGTTCGCCTCGACGTGGGCCGCTAACTCCTTCCCATCGGGAGGGGGAGTTGGTCTCCGGCGGAGGTGTCGTACGTTTCCATGCATAGCCGATACCTCAGCTTGACCGAAAACACGATGCCACCCGCTGTATGCAATGTATTGGAGCTGGAACCGACGTCCCCCCGCCGTCTCTATTTCTGCCAGTCGCACCAGTGCTCGATGTGCGTCTTCGGCTGTGTGCTGCGGTGTGCGGAGGCGGTATTCTGTGCTTCCTTTTGAGACAGATGGGAAGACACGTCCCTGTTTTTTTTTTTTTTTTTTTTGTTGCTGCTTTAACCTTTTCCGTCACATGCCAGAACATCTGCCTCAGAGGCGGTGGCTGTCAAGAGCATCCCCAGGGGTCTGAGGCCCGCTGTGCAAGTGTGTAGGCCTTTGTTCATTTTTTATTTTTTTTCGTGGTCTTGCGCAAATAGACGGGCGATCATCGTGCAGCCATGACGGGAGGAGAGTCCTTGCTCGTCCGTGCCGGTATCCGGCCTTCAAAAGAGGACCCGGGTTGTCTGGCCTGGCGCGATCTGGCGCGGGAATCGTAGCTGGAATCTGGAATCTGGAATCCGGAATCTGGAACCCACCAGAGGCGACTGGACTTGGGGCTTTTTGATTTGACGCGGCGCGGGGCAGCAGGCTGCCAAGGCATTCCAGACGACTTGGGAGCTCGCCACCCGGTGTCGAGTCCAAGACAGACGACATGCTGCGGAATATGGTCTGGGCCTCGTCAGCCCGTCAGCCCGTCAGCCCGTCGGCGCCAGGGCGACATGGTGTCTTGGTGATGCTCGAAACCAAAGATTGAACGCGATGCTGCTGCTGCTTGTCCAGGGCATGATAACGGATGGTACGGGTCAAGTGGCACGAGTACACCACAAGTAGCCACGAACCGTTTCACATCAAAAACGAAACTGCAAAGGCAAAATGTTTGGAATTACCTGAGGAGGATCGCACCTTCCAAGAGGTTGGCAAGCGATTTTGTGAAATGCACGCCACGCCCTGGTCCTACACACACACGGTGCTTACTATCTACTAAGTATCTTGATACCATCTCTAGTACTAGGTACTTGTTTGGCATCTAAGTAAGTACTTGTATAAGAAGTATCTGATGTCAAGTAAGAAGTACTTTAAGTGGGTAGGTACCTAGGTACCTAGCACAATAAACACGTAGAGGTGCATGCTCACTTCGACGCTCCAGCATCTGCCCATTCCTCCCTTCCCGGCCCTTGTCCTTTCAACGTTTCTCGTGCATGTGCTGACACCTGTTCCAGGTGGTGGGCGGAGCACTCGGTACGAGCAACGACAAGGAGTCCGTCATCAGCGACTGCCTAGGTACCTAGGTACCTAGGTACTTACCTCCCAACTTACTTCCTTGAGGTGGTTGGCCGGGTGGACTGGACAGCCAACTTCAAGGTTGGTACTTGCTATTACTTGTACTGAAGTAGGTACTTCTTGGTACTCGTACTTAGCTTCAAGTATCTAAGTACCTACTTACCTAGGAAGTATCTTGGCGAGAGCCGGCTCTGCGCTGACTAGCCCTAAAGTGTCAGGTCGCTGCAGGTGGTGTGCTACCGGCCTACGGGCAAGCAGCAAGTACCTTGTACTTGGGCACTGGAGTACGGCTCCTTGTACGACCCAGCCTCGAATGTTCAAATGTTGACATTGTCCCAGGCCGGACCAGGTCAGATCAGACCAGACACGACCAGAACAGAACACAACAGGCCAGACACGACCAGGACGGCCAGACACGACACGGTCGCCGGGCGCCCACGATTGACGCGCCTGCCGACGCAACACGCAATCAAACACCTGCGCCCAGCTGTGCCAGTCTCTTGTTCAAGGTCATGGACCCTGTCTGGTCGTTGCCAAAGAAGTAAGTACCAGTGCATATCTTTGTTTGCCGGCGCTGTCACTGCTAACCACCAGACGCTACTGAGACCCCTGCCGGACCACTCAAGTCTGGTCAAGTGTCAACTTCCAATCCGCCCATCTGCAGGTGCCCAGTGCCCAGTGACCAGTGACCAGTGCCCAGTGCCCAGTGCCCGGCCCACGTCAGCTTGCCAGGCTTGGGAAGGTACCTCGTACCGAGCCAGTCCCAGTCCCAGTCCCAGTCCCAGTCGTCCTCCGTCCTCAGTCCACTCCCAGTCCACTCCCAGTCCACTCCCAGTCCGGCGTGGTTGGTGTTGTCCTTGTTTCAAGCTCCACTCCTCCGCTCTCCATCCTCGACGACTCCATCCGTCGGACCAGACTCCTCCTCCTCTTCCTCCTCCTCCTTGTCCTCCTCCGTTTTGTTCGACACCACCAGCACACGACCAGCTTCACACGAAAGGGACGACTTGGGAAGACACTTGCCAGTTGATCATTTTCTTTCCTTCTTTCTTTTTTTCCCGTTCTCTTCTTTTCAGTTAACCTCTCTACCTGCGTTCCATCCCTTAGCTTCTTTTGATTTTCTTACCTTCCTCCACCTCTACCAAACTCAGCTTCTCGCCTTCGATACTCCGATACCCCCGCCAAAAACCCCCAAAATTACTCCCCTTTCGCCATCTTTCTCGACGACCTTGCTTCCGATTCAATATCAGTCTTCATCAGCTCATTCATTCGACCCTATTCGGACGGCTGGCGCTCTCTCCGTTCTGATACCCAAGTCTTGCCTTGGCACCAATTCCACCACGATCCATCGCCGGGACCATCGCATGTTGCCGTTTCCGTACTCGTCATAACCACCCCCCCTCCCCCTTCTCTCGCCTCCGCCGACAGGACAGCCTTCCGGCCCCTGTCTTCGTTACGTCTCTGCGTCTCTCTCTTCCTCATCATGAATAAATTGGCAAACATGCGTCACTGGTCCGAGCGGATGAGCCCCAATTTTGGAATGGGCCGTCCCAATATGCCGTTGAATGGCCTCAATCCACATCAGAAAAACGCAGCACAGTCCGCCGGGTCCATCAGCTTACCGCAGGCGGCCGACGCCACCATTCACTACTCATTTAATGTGCCCTTTGCCTCCGACCTAGCGGGCCCCGATACCGAGGATATTGTTCATGCCACGACCGATGCTGTACTGCGGTGGACACACCCCGCCGACGCCCCTGATGACGTACAGGTTCACGAGCTGCCAATCCATGCTCAGAACTTGGCCAATCTCAGAAGACTGTGTCTAGATTTGTCTGTTGGTCCGCTGCCTATTGAGGCTCACGTCGTTTCTTCGTCGCCCAAGAGCGGAAGAGGTCAAGCTACCACTGTCTGCCTTTCAGGCTCACTCGAGCTGGTCAACAAGAGTAGAGAAACTATCCTCAACGAGATTCCCATCGCCATGGTATGTGTACCCGTCCCGGTCTCGCATCGGAGAAGCTCTGGCTTTTGCAGCCTATTCGTTTGTTCGGCAACTCGGTTTCATCGTGAATCTCGTCTAACTCCAATAAACATGGACAGCGGTGTACTATTATCGACATTGATGGAAGCTTGGTCTGTGATCTCAATGCCGGAGTCCTCAAAAAGCCCGTAGTAGAGAATCTGGACTTCATCTCGACCTTTTGTGGAGTGGATATCTTCCTCCTGGGTCCCAAGTTAACGCCCATGGTAGATGGCATGACGGGTGATTCGGAGATGCGAATGGACCAAAGATGGAGAGTGGCCATCTACGGAGATATTCTCTCTTCCGAGCACGCCAAGGCTCGAGTCTTAATCCACATTGATACTTTGGTACGATTTGACGCGGATGATGTCCTCTTCTCTTTTCTCTCCGTCTTCTTCCTCTCCTTTCTCCGAAAATGCTTTGGTAACTCAAGCTCTCAAGCATATTCGCTGACCTTTCTCTTGGCAGCTTGGTCGTGTCGTTGATGTCGCGAGAATCGAGCTATCTCTCCATCAGCTCGTGTGTGGCCGTCATCGCAAGAACATCAAGTTGATCGAATCATCTACTGGAACTGCCATCTACTTCCCACCGTTATTCTCTCAGATGTATCGATACTGTCCACAGAACGCTACACGTCGGGATCCAGCAGATATTTTCATAACTGGTGATACTCCTCAGGCAATTGAGCTGGCGAAGCAGAAGTTGCATGAGACTGTTTCGAGAATTCGGCTTTATGTCAAAGACGTGACTATACCAGCTGCCAAGATTGACTCTATTCTTCTGGGCCGTCTCGACAAGGTCCGCAAAATTCTCGAGGCCAACGGCACTTACATCATGTTCCCTCCCTTGGCTTGCCAGCGAACTATGGTTCGAGTACAGGGAAGCGAAGGACTGCCAGTCGAACGAACGGTTCGAGAGCTCATGTCCCTGGTAAGCTGTTCTGGTCTTGGCATCTTTTCTCATGTGTAGTCATCACTGACTCTTCCTCTTGTCACTAGGCTGGGCAATTCTACGGTGCCGGGTGGTACTTCCAACAACCAGATGCCAGGCATCAACCTGCTGTCCCCGAAATACGAACGATGCTGTCGGACATATGTGCCAATGCGGAGGCGGACCTGTCTTACGACAAGATGAGCTTCACGATCACCGGCTCGGACGATGCCGTCAAATGTGCACTCGCTGTAGTCTCAGACCTCAAGTTTGTCAGGCAGTCCCAGTACCAGATTCGCGTAAAGATCGAGCTAGCCAACGAGCACAAAGAGTTTGTCAGCGGAAAGAAGAATGGCAAGATCAACAAGATTATGGGTCAGAGTGAGTCTCGTCACAAGCTTGGATCTTCCCATTCAAATCCTATTCGTGGCAGACTAACTGAAGTGAAACAGGCAATGTGCAAATCATTTTCGATGGTTTCAACGAGTACAACTTCAACATTGATGTCATGGCTTCTAGCTACGACTCTATGAAGCAAGGCTTGACTTTGGTGGAACAAGAAATGCCGGCTTCCATTTCTTTTCACGTTCCGGATCAGTATCACAAGCGCATAATCGGTATCGGTGGTCAGCACATTCAGCGAATCATGAAGAAGCATTCCGTCTTTGTCAAATTCTCCAATGCCATGGATAGAGGTGGGATGGGGCGTGAGGATGATGACATCAAGGTTGACAATGTCATTTGCCGCACACCCGCTCGCAACGCCCAAAACCTGGATGCCGTCAAGAATGAAATTCTTGAGATGGTTGACCGTGCCGTAAGTACAATGCAGTTTCCAATCGCGACAGAATCACGTGCACAGAGGACGAAAGAAGAAGAGAGGCGGGGGGTTTTGATGTGGTGAGAAATAAGACCAAAACTGATGGAGAAATGATTGCGGCAGGACTCCGAATACACGACGCAAATTGCAAGCATTGATCGGCTGTATCATCGGCAGCTCATCGCTCGACTTCCTGATATCGATGAGCTGGAACAGAAGTTCAACTGCAAGATCAACTTCCCGAGTACCGAGGAAGCTAGCGACGAGGTTACAGTCACCGGCCCTCAGTGGCAAGTACCTCACTGCGTGGACGAGCTCCTGGGAATGGTTCCCGACAAGCATGAACTGGTCCTCGCTCGCACGGCCGAACTGGTCAAGTTTCTGGAATCACCCAACTTCGCCACCGAGCTGGTATCAAAGCTCAAGGCTCAGTACGAAGTGGAGGTGACGGTGCATCAGAATCCCGACGAGCTCACAGAGGACGGATCTCCCACCATGACGCTGATTTGGGGGTTCACGCGTAACAACGCTGGCGGTCTACGCGATGCCATTGACTTTTTGCAGGCTGAAATGGCCGCCGCTACGGTTGAAGCAAACATTATCAAAGGATCTATTCCGCGGCCCGTTTCCGATTCGTTCGAGGACTCCCTGCAGTATTTCGACTCCAAACTTTTGCAGCATGCGCCTACTTCTTCCTCTGCGACAGACTCACCCGTGAAGACAGGTTTCGGCGCCGACGTCGCGCGGGAACGAAGCAGCATCCTCGACCGTCTTCGCAAACCCGGTAGCATGACTTCCATTTCGGCGTTCCTTGACCGCAGAAAGAACAGCTCCCATTCCATCAACAGTGGCTTCTTCAAGGCGTCTAGCAATGTCTCCAAGACTTCTCTGATTTCCATCGAGTCTGCACGTAGTTTCAATGCTGATCGCAATCCCTGGAACGACAGCGGAGTCAACTTGGCCGACGAGGACAACCCCTGGACACCGCGGCCGCTCAGCAAACACATGGACAACAAGTTGATGATTCCTCTTCCCGGCGACGTGACGCCTCGCCACAGCACCCGCGCCTCTGCAGACAGTGGCCGACCATCTACTTCTCACTCTTTGAATTCAGGATACCCGGGCCCCATTGGCCCCTTTCGCTAGACTTGTCCCCAAGTTAGAAAACGACTACGTGCGAATACCCCTGCTGGATATACCCACTCGCGCTACCAAAGATTACTCTTGAAAGTTTTATTCTACATGGGTTGATTTCTTGTGTATCTTTCTGTTCTGTTCTGTTCTTTTTTTTGGGGGGGGAGGGGGAGGGGTGAAGAGCGAGATGCCAACTTGTTACTCGAGTTACGTCTATGTCGTCCTTGTTTATGCTTTGCAAGTATTTTACGAGATGATTGCTTTCTTGCTTTCTTTGTATGGTTTCTTTTCTTTTTCTTTTTCTGGGTCTCTTTTGGGATGGTGCCAGTCTTGACGACTCGGGAGGGCCCTTGTTTTATACCCACAAATTCAACAGAGCAAAGCAATGGCCGCGGCACAAGACTTGAAGAAAATACCCTGGTTCAGATGCGGTTGGTGGAATAAGATGTCTTGGGTTCCTGAAGCGAATGTATTTTCACTCCTTTAGAAGCTTGTCGACCCAAGCTGCAACAAAAGCGGGTTGTGTGTGCAATGAGATTTGGAGAGCGAAACATGAGATGTACTTAGGACAGCTATGTTAGCGCATGACTGGTCACTCGATGGCCCCAAGTAGCTTTTTGTTGTTGAAGCAGCTTTCGAGCAGTTTGTTGGTTTGTGATGCAGATTGATGCTGCGACGACGTCGGCTGGGCAACATTTGATGACGAAAAATATTGAACTGACTACACAAAACGAATTGCGAGTCACGATCTGGAAGACTTGCAAACACGCGTTTCCACAGCGGAGCCATGTCCGTTGGTCTCGGTCTTGACGGAGGATGTGATTGCGGTCCGGTGGACGCGTGAGACGGGTGGTTTTCGAGGACTGCCAGAGCATGTATACAGTGGCGGCCGGGTCATCAGACCAACCCGAGCATGTAGATTTGTTGCCTCAAATATACGTGGCGATATCCTTGGAAATCACCGAGCAAGCCCATCTACGGGGGGAACATGGATAACAAGTCTATGTTGTACACTATCTAGGATTTGCATCGGCATTATATGGGATTTGCATCGGGGGCGAAACCTTGTTTTACACGTGTGGATCTATGGCGGAGGATGAGAGAATCCGTCAGGCCATCAGCGGGCCGACGGCGACGCGCTCTCTGTTCCGCCTCGAGGCCACGAGGCTGGATTGCTTGGCCCGGCGGCGCTGGTCGGCCTCGATCTTGGCAAAGTGGCCTCGCGCGCCGAGCTTGAGCTTGGTGATCATGTCGGCGGCCTTGCCCTTGGTCAGCTCGTCGGCGGTCAGGGGCTCGCCCTTGCCGCGGAACTTGTTCACAAAGGCTAGCTGGCCCTGCGTGGCGGGGAGTTTCCTCCACGGCTGGTTCCGGTGGATGAAGGTGTGGGGGAAGGCGTTGGCGGCGTACTTGTCGGCGCCGTGGACTGCCTGGTCGAAGGAGGGGGCTTGGAGGATCTCGCGCGCTGCGGCGTAGGGAGACTTGGCCAGGCCGGTGGGCAGGGCGCGGACCTCGACGGCTCGGTAGGCTGGCGGGGCGGATGAGGCGGACGAGGCCCGAGGGGATTCGTCGTCCTCGACGCGCTCGATGCGGATGTAGGAGCCGCTTGGGGCGGAGAGGACGAATCGCTGGGGTCCGACTTGCACCCAGGAGTATATGCTGAGGGCGCGGATGTGTCGCTCCCCTGACGTGTCGGCTATCAGTTCCAGAACGGACGAGTAGTCGGTGAACCTGACGGCGGTTTCGGCCGGGTTGTTCCTCTTGTGGAGCGGAGAAGCTGCTGTCTCGGGGTCGAGCGCGTCTTGCTGCGGACGGGACGCCTCGATGCTCTTGCGCTCCCTCATGTCTCTCATATCTGCCACGGAAGCCCCCTCGACGATTTCGTCCGGGTCGAGGCCGAAAAGCGTGGGCGTGGTGACGATGCCCGTCTCCAGACTCGAGACCAGGTCGATGATGTGGCAGTTCTCCTTGCCCGGGTGAAGTCGCATGCCGCGCCCAATCATCTGCACCAGCAGGTTCCGGGACCGCGTCGGCCGGCCGAGCACGACGCAGTCAATGTTGGGGATATCGGTGCCCTCGGTGAAGACGCCGCAGTTGACGAGCACGGGGAATTCTCCCTTCTTGAAGGCGTCGAGGATCGCGCTTCTCTCCAGCTTGGCCGTGTCCCCCGTCACGAAGCGTGCGTCATAGCCGTAGTCGCGGAATTTGCGCGTGAGACCTGACACGTGCGCCAGGTCGACGCAGAAGACGAGCGTGCTTTTCCGGTCGGCCGCCTTGGCCATCCAGCTCTTGACCGTTATGTCGTTGACTTTGTCCGTGTTGACCACCTTGGAGAGCTCTCCGGTCTGGAAGTCGCCAAACGCGCCGTTTCTAACTTTGGACAGGTTGGCGGACGATTCGACCGTGGTGAAGATGACGTCGGACAGCCATTTTTCGGTAATCATGTCGACATAATCTCGGTGGTAGACAATCTCGTCGATGGCGGCCCCGAGCTTGAGGCCGTCGAATCTCGAAAACGTCGCCGACACACCAACGAGCGCGGGCGAGTCTTTCTGCTTGTGGTCCAGCCCAAAGTGCTTCAGGGTTTTGAGATATCCCGGGGCGACGATGTGGTGTGCCTCGTCGACCAAGACCAGTTTGAAGTCGCGCGGTGAGTACTTTTCCAGCCGGTCCTTGGACGTGATGCTCTGCACGCTGGCGATGGTGATGTCTGCGGCTCCCGAGGCGTGGATGGAGCCCATTTCGATTTCGATCGTCTTGTCCGGGTATGCGAGTTGGCAGTGCCGGGCGGCCTGCTCGACTAGCTCACGGCGATGAGCCAGAATGAGAGTGCGATCACCGCCGCCATCGGGCCGCGCATTCACCCTGTCGATGAGTTGTGTGAAGATGACCTAGTAGATGGGTTTCTCTCGATGAGCCACGCGAATCTCGGCGACTGACTTGAACACGGGGCGTTCTTTTTCTTCTCTTCTTCTTCTTCTTTTTCTTTTTCTTTTTCTTTCTTCTTTTTTTTTTTTTTGCTTGAAGGGGGAAGGGGGGGGGGGCAATCATAAATCATCACGTCTGCCACTCCACACTCACAGTTTTCCCGCTTCCTGTTGCCAACGAGATGCCCAAGCGCTTGTGGCCCTGTTTCAGGGATGAGAGGACGGAATTGATACAATCCTCCTGATAGTCGCGGAGTTTGGGCTTGGCATGGAGCAAGGCCGCGAACCTCTTGTGCGGCGTGACTCTCCAGGGTGCCCAGACCGGCTCAGTGATCCGATAATGGAGTCGTAAGACGCATTTTGCAGCGAAGCGTAGCATTGTACATTATGAGGCAGCCATGAGAAGCGATCGTGGTGGAGTTTCGGCCAGATTCGCAGACCGTCCCTGGGTCCCGATTCATTCGTCGCCTCTTTTTGCTCCCAGTGAAGCCGGGTTTTAACCTTTTTTTTTTTTTTTTCTAGCTATGCCGACGGCGATTCGCAATCTCCACTTTTGCTATTACGTCAGCACATCATCCAGGCGCATTGCGGGTTTGTGCGACAGTTCTTTTTATCCCTTTTCTTCTCTCTTTTCTTCCTAGCCAAGAGAATGGAAGAAAGATGGAGGGCTGAAAAATGTGACCGTCCCTCTTTTTGCTGCCACCATGGTCATATCTTTCTGCCAGCCTTTTTGACATGTCGGTGAAGAGCTGCAAAACGCTTGCCAGTCCTCACGCGGCCGCAAATGAAAAACATTGTGTGCGACAAGCATGCTTGACCACTGCTACCAGTCTCCCTAGTCCTTGTCACGCAAATCGTCATTACGCTCCTGGTTAATATTCTTTGACATCTGTTGATGCTTGTTTGACATCATGTACAACATACTACGTCGCATTTATGACCAGAGTACCACCTTAGGTAATCAAATACTCCACTTTATAAGCTCAAGCCCAGATTCTCACTTGACCGTTTCATCAATCTCGACTCACTTATCACAACTCACATTTTGCTTTCAAAAACGGACGGACATATGACCAGGGGAAAAAAGTAAAGACAGGCATCTTATAATTGTGTACATCACATATACCCCCCAATGGTGTTCCGGGTCCTTCTGCCACCGACGCCCTAGCGACTCTTTATTCTGGTACAATGTCCATCTCATCTCGACCAGCATCCGCCGTCACTCGGAACGTAGTAGGGAGAAGAAGATGGATCCCGACGAGGCAGAGTTGAAAGCAGAGTCATCTGGCAGCCACGAAGTAGGCTCAAGAGACCGAGGCAGCTCATACGATCCTAGCGATAGCGGGATCCGAATCAACGCGAACGCAGGCTATGCACTGGCACTGTCGCCAGCCGAATATGAAGACTACCAGCCATCAGGCAACGCATCGCCACGGAAGCGCCCTGCCGAAGGGACTTCGGCGTCCCGCCCGTTCAAGAGGCAAAAGGGCATTTTCAACGCCGAGTATCTAGATCTTCTCAATCGGGACATTGATGATGCTGCTCGACGCGTCTGCTGGGATGAGGATGTGCAATTTTCCAAGTCGCAAATCGGGCTCACAAAATGGTCTGCTGCGGAGAAAAGACAGTTCTTTGAAGCCGTTTCGCGCCTGGGAAAATACGATCTGCCGGGAATCGCAGCCAGGATCGGCACCAAAAGCGAAATCGAGGTCCAGCAGTACATCTGTCTCTTGCGGGACGGCATTGAGCAGAGAAAATCCCAGAATAGCCGTTCGTATCTGGAGACCGCACAATATCCCGCGGCCGTTGAACTCAGTCAACACTGTTGCCATGCGCAGGAAGAAGCTGCAGATGCAATATCGGTCCGGCAAGAGCGCCGAGAGGAACAACGCGAGGAGCTTAAATGGGGTCCCAACTGGGACATCACACCGCCCTTGGCCAGGAAATTGAGTCGGGATCTGGAAAACGGAGAGCCGCTTCCTGATAAAGGTCTTCAGTTTGCGCAGCTCTTCCACCTGCCTACTTGGTTGAGTCTGTCGGAACGAGTCTTTATGAATTCGTCCATTCCAGGCAACAACTGGAACTACATCGATGACAAGCAGCCGTCCATGTGGGCCACGGCATTCGATGACTTCTATGCCCTGGCGGTCTCCATCACACGACGACTCGTCCAATCGTCACTCTTCATCAGTTCATCGAGGATCCGGGCTAAAATGGAGCTCCATCCCACGACTCGCCATGTTGTGCGAAAGAGGGACGTGGAGGCCGCAATTGCATCTCTCAACATGCCGCGTAATTCTTATGAGATGTGGCGGATGTGTGCCAGGAGACTTCGACTAGACGTCTTTGACGAACCACCCGACCGAAATGATGATGATGATGATGATGACGACGACGATGCTGATGCCGATGATGGCGATGTTGATGCTGCTTCTATTTCTGCATCTGCGCCGGAAGAGGAACCCATGTCGTACGACAAAGTCGAACAAGACCTTATTTGCAAAGCCGAGCCGGCGAGCGAAGAGCAGAGCCCTGACCCAAGCATTTGGAAATTAGCCGCCCCTTCAGACGGTGATTGCGAGCCTATAGATGATTTGGAACAAGTCTACGACGCGAGGGTGGTTTCGGATGAAGTCGACAACCAACAGGACACTGAAGACGAGGAAGATGACGAGGCGGATTGGGAAATGAGAGAGATTCAATGGCACGCGACAGCAGACGTACGGAACGTGCGGACCGCAAAGGAAGCCCTCCGCCTGCGTATTGAGGCGGAGAGGCGGCAGGAGGCACAGGCAGAGAGACATGATGACTACGCCAGCCATCAAGCCGAGGGAGAGATGTGGGCCGTTTTACAGAGGAAGCCACCCGTGGAACTCGCCAGGGTGCAGGAACCGGGACGTGTGCAAATGTCGAATTTAGAGCTTGATAGGATATGCCCTTTGGGAAGGAACTGGGCGTCCAGCCTGGAGTATTGTGAGGAATGGGAAACGTTGGACACTACGCCCAGGGAAGACGAAGAAGAGCAAGACGGATTCTGAACAGAAGCGAGAATAGCATATGGTCATAGAATTTAGAGAAGCCGTTTTGTTTTTAATCTCCCAGTTCACGTTGATATGTTTCTTCATTGGGTATCTGATTGTAAACCAATTCCACAGCATTCGCTGGTAACTCGTAGTCCTCGTCATCGCCGTGACCTAGTCCGCCTTGCCATCCGCTTAGGTGCAGGATTCTTCCTGACGGCCGCCCTCGTCGATCTCGAAGCCGGAGTGCCGCCTTCCTCGTCAGGGCTATCCTCATCCATCTCGTCCGAACCGCTCCCATTTTCGTCATCACCTGCGTCCTCCCCGTCCTCGCCCTCTTCCGAATTCTCCTCTTCCAAGTTCTCCTCGTCCGAGCTCTCGCTCTCGCTCTCCTCCTCCTCCTCCTCCTCCTCTTCTCTCGGCTCCTCCTTTGTCGTCTCTGTCTTGTCGCTCTTCTCCGTCTTGTCAGTCTCCTCCAGCTTGGTCTGCCGACCTTGACTCATGACCCTCCTCCGTCCCCTCGAGCCCCTGGATCCCCTGGATCCTCTGGATCCTCTGGATCCCCTGGAACCTCTCGTCGCTCTAACAACGGGTAGAGGCGCATTATCTTCCCCTTCATCGGAGTCGTCGGCATCTAGACTTCGCGCTTTGGGAGCGACGGTGCTTGGCCTCTTGCGTTTTCGTGTCTGTGCGGCTTCGGCGGAGAGGTCCAGTTCGGGAGGTGACGTGGGTGCTTCGCTGGTATCAGCCACGGCTCTTCGCATCATGGATCCGAGAAATTCGGAGCGAGGCAACGAGAAGTCGACGTATTTTTGGTCCAACTCGTCATGATCGTAGTGCTCGCGTTCATCAATGATATCGAGGTCGTAGTAGGTTCGCAGCTTATTCCAGATGTGGGGGATTCTGGTGTGTTTGTACAGGTCAGGGTCGAAGCCGTGGTTCCTCAAGTGTTCCGAAATGGCAATCATCCTGAAATGTTTGTGCATACCTGAGGGCGGAAAAAAAAATGCTTGGTTTAGCTTTTTGCGGTGCGATGGGCGAACGAGGATAAGGAACCAGGAACAGCAGAATGATTCTTTTCTTCTTTTTCAATTCACCTTGTTTTTTTTTCATCTTTTTTTTTTTCTTTTTTTTTCTTTTTCTTTTTTTTTTAACTAACCAGCAGGCTTCCAGCGGATGACGCCCTTGAAGAGAGACGCGACTTGATCGTCTGTCCACATTTCATTGCAATGAGGCTGTTCACGCTTGCGCGGCGGCATTGCGGCGGTGACTTCGGTGGCGGCGGGAGTATCGACGTCCGTGACATCGTTGTTGCGAGCTCGGATCGGTGTGAAGGCGCCGTGGCCGCGCCCTCGTTTTCTGGGAGGCATTGCAGTCCTGTCGGGCCTATGCAAGAACTTTTGCTTGCGTGAAATGAAGTGTGGAGGTTTGAGTGGCAGTCTGATGAGCCAACGGCGGATCTGGCGATGAGGTCGGTTCAATGTTGTGTTGGGAGACGCCGTGCTGGCGAATGAAATGGTTTTGTTTGCCTGGAGCCACGCCTGGTGCAGCAGCAACATGGCGTGCTGCTGCACCGGGCCGCGTCCCGTTGCACGCGTCGCGGGGTCGGTGACAAGGTTACCACGGACGGCTTTGCTTGGACAATTTCCATCAAGTCGCCGCCGCCCTGGCTTTCTTTCTTTGCTCTTCAAAGAAACTAATCTCGTTTTTGCCGCACTTGCATCCGCCCGGCCGTCTCACAATGAGGTCATGGCCAGCAGTCACAGCGAGGCAGACGTCTTTGCCATTCCCGACTTCTGGAAGACGTCCAAGTGGTTAACCGAATTGGCCCCCGGCGAGACATCCCCGTCCCTCATCGGTCCCGATCTGCAGCGTAAGGCATCATTGGTTATTGGTCATCGACATCATTGACACCATTGATGGATGACTCCTTCGACTCCTACTAGCACTGCCTGCGCTGACGTCTTGCCGCAGGAACACGCGACGGCATTTCCGCCTTCTCACCACCTGCGCCGATAAGCCTCGAGACCGCGGGCTTCTTCAAGCTCCCTGAATTTCAACATGATGTCCCGGAACCTTGTCAGTCTGAACCCCACGAAACCAGCCATGACGCATCTACCTCATCACAGAGATCAACAAGCACAGAACCGACGACCGACGTATGGATGGAATCAACAGGGCCGCCGCCACCGAAGCCGGCTTCTTTCAGGACCTGGGAAGCCTTCAACACCGGACGTGCAGTTGCCATCGCGCCGTCGTTCCTTAGCGAGGCCGGCGTTGGAGCTTACGATGCGTTGCTCAGCTGGCCGACCGATTCGCTGGGGTTGGGCAATGCGGAAACCCCCGTGGTACAGACAAAGGCCTACTTTGCGTCACTGCTGTCGCTAAGCCTGGGACGAGGCTCTGTCTTTTTCGCCAAGAACGTGGCGGACGACACGTTTTCGGCTGTTCTTTCCGAGTTCCGTGTTTCCGGGTACACGAGGCAGGTCCTTCATGGTGTAGAAAAGCTGGCCATGCAGTGCGGCTCGACATACCTGCACCTGGCTGGCTTTTCCAGGTCACTATACACCTCATCGTCTAGTCGCTGTGCCGTGGCGCTGGCGAGCGCCATCAACCAGATTTTGCAGGCTGTCGAATATCGCGTCACCGTCGATGGACGATCTCCGAGGTCACTGCTGGAGCTTCAAACCGTCATCAAAGAGGCATCGATTGTCCTTTGCCCCTTGAAAGGCCTCGCTTCTCGGATGCCCTCTGGGTTGTCCGACGAGGATGTGTTGACATTGGTGTTTGAGGCGGCATCAACGCATGAGTCAAACGAGGCGTATGTTCGGGGCACGCTTTGCGAAATACTGCAACGGGTGTCAGTCCCATGGATCGAATCCGTCGAAGAGTGGCTCGGCGTGCGTCACGAATCGGGCATGCCCTTTACAAAGTTAAGTATTGGCAGGACCAAGGTATTTGTCAAAGTCGATGTGGAAGTTTTTACCGACGACTTTGGGCGAGAGGTCGAAGATGTAGATTTCCGGTTGGATGCAGACAAGGTTCCCTCTTTTCTGCCCATGGATGTCGCCCAGTTGATTTTCGAGACGGGAAGGAATTTGCGCTTCGTCAGAACACATCATCCGGACCACCCATTGTCTCGACCCGGGGTCATTCTATCAAACAAGCCTCCCAAAGCAGAGTGGCTATTTGACTGGGACACAGTGCTGCGCCTTGAAAAACAGATAGAGCAGTACCGCGAGAATATGTCGGCCATGCTCGAGCAGAGCCGCCTGGCGTCGTCGTACCACCAGCCGACGATGTCGTCGAGCTTTGGCCGGCAAGGGCCAGTACGCAATTTTGAGTTGAGCTGTTTCGGGTTAGATGAGGACGCGATGGAGCAGCGCTTGCTTGAATCTATGATGCATCTTGATCAACCTTTATCGGCACAACCACAATCACCATTGCAGCCGCAGCCGCAGCCGCAGTCGCAGTCCCAGTCGCATTCACAGTGTGACTCTCTTGGTCGTCTGGTACGAGCGTGGAGTTTCCGAGGCGAGAAAGAAAACGCCACGTCTTGTGCGGCGAGGTCGTCTTCTGATAACACTCCGCACTGGTCACTGGTTGCACTTCTGTCTTTTGGCGGTATCGCAACTGTGCAAGCAGAGATTGTCAACCGTGAAAGCCTACGTCTGCTTTTTGAGAAACACGGCCTCCAGGCGCATCTCAACCTGCACCGAGACTTCCATCTACTGCGAAATGGTCTATTTTGCAGCCGCCTGTCACACGCCTTGTTCGATCCGGATCTCGAATCTGCCGAGAGACAAGCCGGCATAGCAATGCAGGGGGGCGTCATGGGACTTCGTCTGGGAGGGCGAGACACGTGGCCGCCGGCGAGCTCTGAACTCCGTCTGGCCCTTATGGGGCTGCTCAGTGAGGCTTATGAAGCGAGGAATGGAAATGGAGAGTCGTCAGAATCGCCAAAGACGACGGGTTTTAATAGCCCCGTCGTCCTACCGGGGGATCTGAGCTTTGCGGTGCGAGACTTGTCCGATGAGGAGATCGACAAGTGCATGGATCCAGACAGCCTCGAGGCGCTCGATTTCCTGAGATTGTCCTACACGACTCCGCCAGAGTTGATGTGCATAATCACGCCACTCCATCTCGTGCACTATGACCGCATATTCAAGCTTCTGCTGCGGACTCTGAGAATGCTCTACGTTGTCAACCAGCTGTACCGCGACACCAACTCGCGCGCCAACACGTGGTTTGAGGACAACGCGTCGTATCGCTTTGTCCGCGAGTCGCAACACTTTGTCAGCAGCATTGCCTCCTACTTCCTCGACAGCGGCATTGCCCTTTCATGGCAGGCCTTTGACCGCCAACTGGACAGTATCCGGACGCAACTTAGCGGGTGTGATGCCCGTACTACCGGAGACACGGCGGACGCCACGTTCAGCCCTACCCAGGTACAGGACATGCACTCGCGGGTGCTGGCGCGAATCATGTCGTCGCTCTTGTTGCGGAAGCGTCAACAGCCTCTGCTGAAGCTGCTGGAGGAAATCTTTACCATCATCCTGGCGTATGCCAAGCAGTCGAGACTGCAAGCGCCGGGGAGGACGCCGGGGAGGACGCCGGGGAGGACGCCGGGGAGAACGCCGGACAAGAGCGAAGCAGACCACCCCTTCGACCCGGCGAAGCCGTATGCGGAGCTCAGGAAGAAGCTGCAGGTGTTCATCACGGTCTGCCGAGGCCTGTCTGAGAAAGCGAGGGCCAATGGGGGAAACGCCGGGCGGAACATGATGAAGTCTGCGGGGGGCGGCAAGCCGGAGGACCTTGGTGTGGGCGACGATGGCTTGATTGCGCAGTTGTTGACCAAGCTGGACCTGGGGGGGCACTATTGCAGGTGTTGAAGCGGGCGATGGGCTAGATGAGGGGAGATGGATGCACGAGGGAAATTTAAGTAGTTATTCATTCTTGAACCCTCGTCTCCTCCTACAGGCCGTGAGTCCTATCTGGAACCTCGTTTCTCAAAGCTGTCCTTTGGCCGCGCATGTCTGGTCACGGAGCACGGTCTGGCGGAGTGGGTCGTAAGAAGTAGCTGCTAAACGTTTTGCACCAAAATCACATGACGAAATGTTCAAAGGTACCGGAGGAATCCACTGTTGCACGTGCGTCAACGCCGCCGATTAACGCGTGGAGACGCCTAGACGCGACGGCAACGTCACTTCTTTCACCATCGCAGCTCGGGCAGACAGACTCGACGGGACACGATGGCGCGTCCTAGCATCGCCGCGCGCAATCTGTCCTTGATGGAAGAGCTGGAAAAGCTCGAGCAGTCCATCACATTGACCTTGCAAGGTACGCGGCGCGGCACTACGTAAGCCAAAGCAGCCATGGCATGCACGCGCTTCCGCTGACTCTTTTTTTTTTTTACGCGCAGAAATCGATCACAACTTTAGCAAGGCGCATCGAATCGTCACGACGAGCATCATCCCCGTCGTGGAGCAGTATGGGGAGCACTCCCGCGCCGTGTGGGAGGCATCCAAGGTGCCTTTTGCCGTCATTCTTTTCCCGGCACACGCTCGCTGAACAAATCGGCTGACTGTGGCGGTTCCACAGTTCTGGAAACAGTTTTTCGAGGCGTCGGCCAACGTGTCGCTGTCCGGCTACGAAGAGCTTGCCAACGACGACGAGAGCAGCGTCATGGAGGATAGCAGCGTGATGCGGGACGAGACGACGGCCGATTACACACGGGGCCACGAAGACGGCACGGCGACACCAGTAGCCCGGGACGCAACGGCGCACGACGAGGAGTCGCTGTTTGACGAAGCAGAAGTTTCGGGTAGCACCCCTCGACTGCCGTCGACCAAGACCATCCGAGCAGATGTGCCAGACCGTGCGACGCCCTCGGACGGCATGAAGCGTGAGATGAGGGACGAGGAGCAGGACACGACGGTGTTGCAGGATGAGGAGGACTCGACGGTGCTCTTTGCGCAGCGGACGGCCCAGCTGCCGGATATGTCCCTGACGCCGAGGGGCCGGCGGGACGAGCACGAGCACACGGCTGAGCAGCGCCACTCGGCGAGGCGGAACAATAAGGATCCCTTGCTGCATCGCGTCTTGGACAAGAATTACCGCGTACAATCTACGCCGCACAGGCCGGGGATACGCATCTCGCCGATCAAGAAGGACAAGGACAAGGGAAAGGGAAAGGGAACGGGAAAACAAGGAGCAATGGCCACGTGGCAGGAGGATGATTTGTCCATGTCGTCGCCCGACATTGCGCCTCCCACGCTGCGCAGCGAGGTGTTCATGTCACCCTACAAGCTCATGGCACGTCAGCGAGCTGCCGCAGCCTCTCGGGGGCCGAGGACGCCCGGCGTGAGCGTCCAGACACCGGCCCGTGGCGGCAAGACGTCACGCGACGCGTTCGCCTCGGCTGCGCGTGGCGGCGCGGAAGATGTCGGTCCAAGCACCACCGGAGGGCCCGAGGGGGCAGCAAAGGCACAGGGGCGACAAAAATACGAGATTGACTGGGACAGCGACGGGGACGGCGACGACGACGACGATCTGTACGCGGGTATGAGTCCCCCCAAGACGATTCAGTTTGCGTTGCCGCCGTCCAAGTTGCTACAAACACCAGGTGAGACCAAAAAAAAGAGAGAAACAAAAAGACCCCCCCCCCCCCCCCCCCGGGGACGTCGCATGGCAGGAAATTTGGGCGAGGAAGCTACGTTTGTGTCGAGAAGTTGTTGGCTGACTTGGTGTCGGTGTGACGCGGCAGCTCGAGAGGCGAGCCGGAGGATTGTGGATGACATCTTGATGGATGCGGGTGCGGAGCTGGAGTCGTCCGAGTACAGCCCGACGATGGTGAAGATGAATGAGGACATTTTGAATGATAGCTTCTAGACTGGAGGGTTGTCGGGAAAGGGGGGCATGGTCGGGATGAAGCGGTGTCGTCTGCGAAGAGTTGGTTCTCTTGTTTCTGCGTGTACTGTACGTCTAGGGCCATGGGCAACCAGGGAGTTTTTTTTTTTTTTTAGTTTTTTTTTTCCCAATGTCCACGCGTCTCGTCTCGTCTAGACGCGGATTACTGAGCTTTTTCTTTTTCCATCCTTTTTTTGTTCTTATTTGCCGAACGTTCACGCGTCTCGTCTAGATGCGGCTTACGTGTACATAGAGTCTCACGGCGATACCAGCCGGGTCTAAATCCTCTGAGTCACGAATCCTGCCTGACTGGGAACTGGACCGTCCGGGTAAGTACCACGACAAGGAGGGGATGAGGGATGCGTCACCAGGAATTGCCCAGCAAAGGGAAGCGAGTGGATCTTGGCCTTTTTTTTTTTCTTTTTTTTTTCTAGCGATGCAAAACAGGGGTTCCAACATTGTCGAGCGTTGGGCTGGAGACGTTGGTGACGCGGCCGTGGTGCATGGACGGATCTGCCTCGTGGGGCGGGTACGCGTCCTTTTGTCTTTTTTATCATCCTTTTTTTTTTTTTTTTTTTTTTTTTTTTTTTTTTTTTTTTTTTTTTTTTCCCAGCACGGTCAGAGAAAAGAGAGGGGGTGCGTGTCGGATGCATGTCAGATGGAGACGGGGTCGCATGGGCAAAGCCAGAATAAGTCGTCTCTCCACAAGTCGGCATGCCAGACGGCGCGCACGCATGCAATGCATGGTGATGGACCAGACCAGACCAGACCAGACCAGACCAGACCAGACCAGGCCGGGCCGTGCCAGCCAGACTACTAAGAAGTATACAAAGTACATGGAGCATATAGGTAAGTATCTAGGTACTTAGTGAGTACTTGGGTAAAGTACCTATCAACCTAAGTGCCTTAAGTACTTATCTAGGGACCTAGTAGACATCTATACCGCTGCATAAATTATCGTGCACATGTACCTTATCCATGCATACTGAATAGGCAAGTACTTGATGTACTCAATGCACTGATCTACAAGGTACTTAGGTAATAGTACTTACCTTGAGAAGGTACCTACTTCTTACCTACCAAGTATCAAGTAGGGACCCAGGTGGGTAGGTACTTACTAAGTACCTACTTAGGTAAGTAGCACCTACCCCCGGTACCACGGCAAGCGGCAGCCACGACGGCCACGACGGCCCCGACTGCCCCGACTGCCATGAGGCCACGAGCCCACGAGCCCAGGCAATCCGTCTGCCGGAAAAATCGATGGCAAGGGACTGGCGGGCTTCTGGCACGGGCAACCGCGCGGGCAACTGCGGGCTCGCGCCTCGCTCTGGCGGACCGTCGACGCTGAAGCGACAGCGCGGCGCAGCGGGCGGGGCCCCAGGGCCAGGCGTCGTGCAGGGGCTGTGACGGTCGGCTAGCTAGCACCGGGGCCGGGATCCACCCCCACCGCCCACGAGATTCCGGTGACCAGACTCCAGTGGCCCGATGTCTATCGCCAGACTCCAGGATGGCAAAGCTGAGGCTGGCTGGCTGCCAGCTGGCTGGTCTGGTCCATGATGCCTCCATTCGTTGTACATACGCCCCTCTCCCCATCCCCTACACACCCTTTTTTTCACTCACTCTTCCATGCTCGTGCTCGTGCCCGTGCCCGTGCCCCTCCCCACGCACATCTTATCCCACGCCCACGCACATCTCATCCCACGCCCACGCCCACGCCCACGCCCACGCCCGCGCTCACGCACATGCTTCATGCTCCTGCTCCTGCTCCTGCTCATGCCGGGGCACGGCGAGGCCTCGGGCTCGCGTTTCTGCATGGCCTGCGTCCTCGGCTCGCTGTTCGTCTTCGCGCCGGCCACGAGCCCACAGTCAGGCGCAGTGCGAAATTGCAAACATGCGGTAGAAGGGGCCGGATCATGTGTGGATAAGGATGATGGATGACCGAGCATGGAATTGGATGCCACCAAATGCTTCGAGGCAACGAGTGCTCTCGGGAAGCGGAATGGCAGAATGGCAGCGTGGCAAGATCGTGCAACGAAGGAAGGGGCGTGTGTTTTGTCCCTAGATGCGGCCATTCGCGTGCACACCCCTCAATGACCTCGGCATCAGATCCTTTTTTTGCCCCAGGTTGCTTGCCAGTTCAGGGACATGGACACGCGAAACCTTGTTCTTTTTTCTTTTTTCTTCTTTTTTTCCTTTTTAGAAAAAGATAAGAATCAAAGAAAAAAAATGAGAAGAGAGGAGAGAGAGACGGACAGAGAGAGAGAGAAAACACAAAGCAAAATAGGCACTTGACCCGGATCTTCAAGTGTTTGCGCACAGGGCTCCATGCCTTGTATGCACATGTACACATGTACGTATGTATGTACATACACACGTACATACATTTCAATAAAAGGCACCTACCTACGAAGTATACCTGGTAGGCAGGTAGATACTTGCGATAGTACCCAGTTCGTTGTACTTGGCCTCGTCAGCTATACAAGGCGTCAGCGCAGTCGTCATGGCTTGAATCCGCTGTTTGTGAGGTTTGCTTGTTTGTTTGCCATCAAGGCCGGTTGAATAGCCTTTCCCGCTTGGATAGGCTCGACAATGACCATGGACCAAGCCCGTCAACACACATCGAGCAAGGAGATAGTTTTGCCCATCATGACGCCCCAAACAGCCCATGACCGCACGCACATGTTGATGTTGCTCCAGCCAATCCTTCGCTGCGGTTGTTAGCTTCAAACATGGCACTCCCTCCTATTGGCTGCCCAGGTGCCAGCTCAGCTGCCAGCGTTGCCATGACGGAACATCCTTCAGCGGCAGCGTGCAGACGGCCAGTCAGAGGTCGGGGATAAAAATAACAACCCACACGAGTCGTGGTCAGCCAAGGCCATCGACACCACTAAGCCCGGAGACGCCCAGGGAGTTGCCATAAAGGGTTTCCACGAGGGCTTTCTCCTGTTCCAAATGCCCCTTTCCCTGCCTTGCCTGCCTTCCCTGCCTTGCCAGCATTCCACGCAAGACTTCTTCTTCAGCCTTCGCAGGTCCGCATCGAGTAAGCAACACGGCATCTTGAGACTTCTCAGACATGGAAGAGGCGGGAAACAGACTGCCGGGATGCGGGACATGGCTCCCGGCTGGTAGCATGGCTTCCAGATGGCCAAATGGAAAAGGGGATCCCAGACAAAAAAAATGGTCCTGGCTAGCACAACGAGCCAGTCAAAGCCACAACGTCCACGCCAAGTCGTCGTTTCGCGGCAAGGCAATTCCGTGTGCCGATTTCGCGGAGGACGATGCCCCAGTTCCGAGAGCAGTACGCCCTTCCTCGCCGCCATGGGACGACCCCCCGCGGATTGCCGAGGCTCTGTTCAAGCTGTGCGCAGAATTGGGGCCCATACTCGCCTCGGTCCCATTAGGAACGTCATACCTACCTACCATGAACTCGCACTAGAACACTGCATGCCATGATATTCGGACTTGATCTTCTCGGGCGAATGAGACGTTCCCTCGGCTTGTTGCAGATGGAACGAGTTGCATCGTTGCGTGGTCTGTGCTCTCAAGTATTTGAACTGGTCTTTGCCTCTTGGCTGGCTGGCTGGCTGGCTGAGAAATTCCAGTCTCCTTCCGTCTCTTTTGCGCGGCGCGACACTGGAACCTGGATCCCGGGGCTTGGAGGGGCATTGCCAGCCCCTGGGCCTCGTTGAGCGAATAGAAACATGAGCCACTCACGGATTCACGGCAACTGACGGCAGACATGACCTTTTCAGGTGTGGCGTCTACGCCTGTTTTGGTCCCCATTTCCCCACCCTCCTCTCGTGCTTTTTCTTTTTTTTCCCCGTCTGCCAAGGCCCAAGGATGGATGTGCCATGTCCATCGTCGATTAAAATTCTTTCTGGACCGAGGTCTTCTAGTGCCTCTGGGGCCTTGGCTGACGGCGACTGATCCATCGCCAGTTTTGCTCTCCGCTTTGCCCGCGAGACTTGGTTGCTATTCGGCCGTCGGTTCGGTTCAGAGGCCCTGGGACGCTTTGGCGGAATTGGTGCCGTCCCGGCAACTTAGGCGCTAATCGGTGGATGGACTATCGACAGAACCTCTCTAGCGGGCACACTGCCGAGATGAGCGAGCAAAACGGCGTCGGACCAAACACCAACCGTCGTCATCAATCGCACCATGATGGAAATGGCCTGTGGAACCGCTCATGTCCAGCCTCGGACGGATCTCATGTCGCGTGCCTTGTCCATCCACCATGGCAGCTACTGCATTTGGCGGTCCATGGCACAAAGCAAAGGCTGCCAACCGCCCGCGCTCATGGCCATCGAGACGTATGACGCCTATGAGAGGAGGAGCGCAAGCATGGAAGAGCCCTTTATGCAGGGAAGACTAGATGCGGTACATCAAAGGCTATCCAAGGCAGCCGTGACATGCGAACTCGAACAGGGTGCGCAAGGTAAACTAAACCAACACTCTGTGTGATGTCTTGTTGTGCGACTTCCTTCATTTGCCATGGCGAATATTATCCTATGCCTCAATACGATTTCTGTATTTCGGGAAGCGGCGTGCGTCACCCGAAGACAGATTGATCGATCAACCGACGAAGCAATCCATCCACTGGGGTCTGCCGCTTCTGGAATTGGCGAGTGCTTCGCGTGCTTCGCGTGCTTCCAACACGCCTCGCAGCAAATCATCCTGTGCAGGAACGCACGTCCTGCCCTGCTCCTCGCGCGTGGAGAAAAGGGCGGTGGGCCTCGAGGGAAGCCGGGGCTGGGAACGTCGGTTTTCGCGTCCCGGGACACCCTTCAGCCATGTTGGTTCTGGAGGCCATGCACGAGGCGAAATACAACGTTCCATAGCGGCCGGTGGGCCCAGGTTCATAGGTTCATACAACAGCCCTCGGTATGTGCATAGCTACGTGCCTGCATGTCTGTAACATCATGCAAGAAGTCGAGGCCCAACAGCACGACTGGTCGGCAGCTCGCACATTTTCGGCCCGACGGCGATTTCACCGCCGTGCTCCGCCAGTACCCAGGGCAGATCTCTGAAATCGGATCCTTTTTTTGGCGCCCATCATCTGTTGGGCAGTGCTCGTGCGAGCAGCAGCATTGCCCTTCGAGACATGAGTGGCTTCCCATTTTGCCGATGAGGTCATTCCCAACGACGCGGCACAAGTGTTCCAAAGAGTCAAAGGCGGTCTGCTCGGTGCCCTTCTCCTGTCGTCGTCTCATGATGCAACTAGCCTATGTTCCCATCTGACTCAAACATGGTACCCGGCTTACCAGCGATACGATACAATCGGAAAGGGTGGGCTAGCCAACGGCGGCAGCCTTTCGACATGAACATAGAACGCCCGAAAGTGTCAAGCCAGGCTGCTGAGACTTTCTCTCCGCGATGCAGCACGAGGCCTGGGTCCCCAAAGGGGGAGGGGGGGTGGTTGATGTTTCTGCTATACCACTCTCAGGGTCCGCGGATAATGGCGCAGTGGCATCTTTCTCGTACGAGACGGCGACGTTGGCGGAGCGCCCAACTTCCTTGCCACAAGTTGAATGGATCCGCCACCACGGTAAGGTCTAGAGGGCTCCGGCTCATCATGGAGCAAATGAACGTCTTTGTGAGCAAGAAGTCTAGGGGTCTGGTCCCCTCTGGCGCTGGATCGAGATGGGCGCGGGGGCGCGGGATGAGCAAGACCAGACCACACAGCCCTTTGTCTGTCCGGGTATGACGAAACCACCCCCCTCCTTCGTTTCGCGTTTTGCCTGTTGAGCCGTGATGCCGACGGGCGCCCACAAAAAAGCCCCAAGCTAAGCCAGCTTTGCGCAGCAGACTGGGGCTAATAATAGAACTGGGGAGAAGGGAAAACATGGGACCGTGGCTTGGCAGATGCAACTTGTAACGGGGACAAGTCTTGTGTGTTTGTGCTGTGCTGTGCTCTGCTGCGCTCTGCTGTGCTGTGCTGTGTCGTGCTGCGCTCTGCTGCGCGCCGCTGCGGTCTCGTCTGGTGCTGCGACATTGAGCTTGTCCTGTCCCATCGGTCTGTCTCGACCCCCGCACACTGAAGCCTCTTGTTATTAGTACTGTCCTCATGTCCCCAAGTGCGGTACCGCGACAAATCGGCCGCGTAGCCCCAACCTGTCAGCCTTGGAAGCAAGATGCTGCATGCATTGGAACATGTCTGGGTATCGGACGGGGTACCATATCATGTGCTTGTTTATTAGCGTGCGCGGAATTCGGTGCCGTCGTTGTCAATCATCCACATTGACTCCATTCCCCATGCCTTCTTCAACTGAAGTCTTGGACGAGATCGCGCGCCACGTGTCCGAATAGTGCCAGAACTGTATATTGGGAGAGGACCCAGAACGAAGACAACCCGACAGCAAAATAAGACGCAGGGATTCTGTCCTCGCTGCTTGTAGAGCTCAATGTCGTCGGTCGACCAGACCGTCGGCCTGGTATTCTGCCACAACGAAGCGACTACCTTGCAAAAGTGCCACGTCTGATGCTAATTTCCTCCCATGGTTAGCTATTTCTGTCTCTTCTGGTTGAATCAAGAGGGGCCGTTACCTCCCATCGTCATGCCTTTCCCCACGAGCATGATCCCTTGGCGGTACGCCTGACAGCATCATGCATCTTCTATTTCGGGCATATTTGAGAAGGCATGAGTCATTGATTTTTCCCACAGAACCAGCTTCATTTTGACCGCTTGCTCTGCCTGGCAAAAAAAAAAACGCAGTTTCGAGAAACCTCGCGATTATTTTTCGTCCGTTCTTTTGTTTCTTTGTTTATTTTTTTTGTTTCTTCGTTTTGTTTGTTTGCTTGGTTATTTGTTTGGTCTTCTTTTTTTTTTCCCGAATTAATTTCCCCTTCGGGTGGGGCATGCGCCCGCGGGATGGGCACATAGGCGTCAACTCTGGTCGAAGCAAAGTCCCCCCGCCGTCATCACAAGCAAGTCAGCAACGCGGCCTGTGCCTAGGCAGTGGTTCATTACCGATCGCGAGTTTTTGGATGAATGGAGAGGACCTGGTCTCGTGCCAACAGTGGAGGGTCTCCGCTTCACCGCGAAATGGAAAGGCAAAGCAATGAAGAGAAAAAGGACCATTGGTGTGGACCCCGTGATGGAAAAGGGGAGCCTGCCCCGCGCTGCCCAGGGACTCGCATGCAGGGTTCTAAATCACCGCCCGGCAGGAGCCATGGTGGTGCCTCCTTTTTCTTCAAACCCTGCGCCCCTTCCTTCCAGGTATTGAGGAATCCGGGAATGTTGATTGTGGAGGGCTGGGTTTCTTACCAAGTACCTATGTGCCTAGTTACCTAGTAGGTACTTATATACGGGAGATAAAATAGGCAGGTAGGTAGGTATCTACCTAGCAGGACACTAGCCCAGGTACCTCGGTACACTTCACCGCGCGAGGCACCGTCTCTCGTACCTTCCCTTGCCTCATTTCCTATGACCGCAATGGCCAATATGTCAAGTCGCCGTGCTCGCGCTCGTGCTTATGCCTTCCCACCGACATGGCCGAGGCCGTCAATTGTCACTGAATCAAACATATTTCGTTTGCCCATTGGCCATGGTGCTGGCCCGCCTGGCGAGGTCGCCTCTATCTAAGTAATGGCTATCTAATAAGTGAAGCATCAAACACCGTTGATGATGTGCAGTCGCCCAACAACATTGACGTGTGAAATAAAAATGTGTGTCAAATCCACCATCCACCATCCACCATCCGCCAACCGCCTCGTTGAAGCTGAAGCTGGAACCTTCAGAGTTCTTGGATATTACCCACAGCAAATGCGCACAACAAGCCACCCGAGCCTCGCCATACGTTCTTGATTTATCACCGTTGCTCATGTCCCTTCGTCCTCTCCTCACTCCGAAAAAAAAGCTGAGTCCTCGTTGGGATATGCCGTAGTTTTTATCCCCCCCCCCAACAAGACAAGTCTCATGACCAAACCACCACCCCCTTGAAAAACTTGACGAATTTTAAAAGGAATAGTTTGCGATGAGTCTCTGACGAGCTTGAGGTCGCATCTGTCCGAGAAATTCGTTAAACTGAGGCATCATTTGCTTGTACACGCTGAGGACCTTTGTTCGCCAATATGTGTCAGTATCCACGCGGCATGACAGTGTGATGGGATCAGCTCAAGGACAACCTACATGTTGAAAGACATTGTGAAGTTCGCGCTTCAATGGATCTTGCAGTTCGGAGTCATCATATTGAGCAACAGCAACGAAATAGTCCAGTAGGACCTTCTCCATCGCTTGAGGATTCTGTGCAACCACGGTGGAGAACCCTTTGAAAGCCGACGCCTTCTCCTCGGTCGGATCAATCTTGCTCATCAAGGCGATGAAGTCCTCAGCAAAAGTTGGCAAGGTCGGGGCCAAGAGCTCCGAGTTTTCCAGTCCGAGCCGGCCAAGGGCAATAGCTGCGTTCTCGGCCAGACTTTTTGGCACTCGAGGATTGCACATGATCTCCACCAGGTGTTTCACCAGCCCCGGAACCCACTGTGCCATGCCTTTACCATGTTTTATCGTGATCTCGCCAATGGACCAACAGGTGTTGTTGTATGCCCCAAAACCATCACCAACCTCATCGTCCAGCATAGAATCCAGGTCGAGCTGCTTGAGAGCGATGGGTATGATGACGTTGAGATGCGGTTGCATCAGGAGATAGATGTAGTCTGCGCAGTCGCCCAGTAGAGCATAGGCAGATTGTCTGACCTCATCAGTCGGATCCTCCATGCAAAATGTGAGCAGCTCAAAGAACGGCTGCGGCGAGCTCTTGACGAGCTCCGCCGATGGCTCCTCTCCCAGTGCCTGAATGATGGCACTCAAAAGATCAAGACTGGTCACCAAAAAGTCCTTGTCAGGGCTGTCGAGAGCGACATTATTCGCGGCAGCCAGGCTCTGCTCCAGATTCATATGAATGATGTTGATGCAGCGAGCAAAGACGGGCGGCGCATAGGGGGCAAACGATGGTCCCAGAGCCAACGCCACATAAGAGAGACATTCGAGCAACGGGAAGACTTCCCTGGACTGGTCTGAGACGATGTTGTATCTCTCATTTAGGGCCGGCATCAGCTGATCTCTGAGTTCCGAAGTGGACAGGAGCGATCCGGTACGTTCTGCCAGGGTTTGGACACAATCATACAGGACGTACATGTTCTTGTCCTTATATTTGCCGAAGCAGCGAACAAACTGTTGGATGATGGGGCCGCAGTATGGGGCCAGGTGAGAGCCTGCCTTGTACTCAAGGTTGGCAAAGGCAGAGGCCGCGGCCGCCTGTACCTTTTTATTCCTGTCGAGCATCTTCCTAAGAATGCCGTCCATCAAGGGCACAAAGTACTGCTGCTTCTGGGCTTCGGGCAGCTGCGCGGCCCACTCAGAGTAGCGGCCCAGAGTCCAGCACGTAATTTGACGTACGACAGGCTCGGGGTCCTCGAGCAGCGTGATCAAGTACGGCATGAGTTCGGGGAGATGAGGCACGACGACTTCCATGCAGCCATCGGCCACTGCACCCAAAGCCAAAACAGCCGCCTCACGCTGCGGCCACTGGTCATGCTTGAGATTCTGAGACAAGTATGGGAAGATGGCTTCGAACACGGGGTTGCGGAAGTCCTTTGCGAAAACGTCCAAGGCGGCGGCAGAGCATTTTCGAAGAGTCCATTTTTCGTCGGGGTTCTCATCTCCTTCACCATCGTCATCGATCTCCCCGTCTTCTAGATCATCATCCATTCCTGTGTTTTCTGCCTCGGCGTCACCACTTTCGTATTGCTCGGATGGGTGGCCATTTGAGGTGGTATTTCGGCTCAGGTTCTTCTTCGCAAACGCAGGCTTGATGTCTTGTTCTTTGTCTTGTTCGTCTTCGTCGTCTGAGGCACCGCCAAGTAGAGCAATATCCTCCCCGCTGTATACCATACAATCCAAGAGCACGGGAATAATTCTGTTCAGGTATGGCTGGAGACTTTGCCACAAATCGTCGTGCTCGCCAATGGCCAGCCAGAATTCGGCCGACTCACATGCGAGGTCTTCGTCGTCACCTTTCTGCTGAGAGATTATGTAGTCGACCAAGCCGCCAATGTGAGGCTGCAGTTTGTCGGGCCGTATCTCAACAAGGTGAACAAAGGCCCGGCATACCTGGCGCCGTACATCAGGGCTGCTATCACTAGCGAGGACGAAAAGGTGCTGCAAGAGGTCGTCGATGGAGTTGAGCATTGCTTGCGACGCACGGGGAGTGAATACGTTGATTGCGGTCAGGGCTCCAGCTCGAACCTTGGGCAACGGGCTCTTGGTCGCGCTTATGAGCTGAGGAAGCACGTGGTTGAGCGGGCGCTGTCCGTTTAGTTCCCTCATGAACACCCTAGGACTATCCTCGCAGATCTTGGTCATGGCAGACATGGCACCCTCCTGGGCTTCCGTCGGTACGTTGCCACTAGTGTTTCCGAACATGTCGATCAACTGAGGAAGCAGATCGGGCCACGCAAGAAGACCACCTCTTCGAATGACTTCTGTCGCAATGTTTCCAGCGTAGTTGCGAATCTGTACGTTCTTGTCCTGCAGACCCATCGGAACCGACATTTTGATAAACTTGAAGCTTTCTTCGGCTATGGTCTTCCAGTCGTTCTTGACGTTGTTCTTAAGCATGATGCCGGCGGCCGACCGTACAAGATGGTAGTCATTTTGACCGCAGTCCACGCCTTGTGGGGGATGAGTGCTGGAAAAGAGATAGGCCAGGTAGTTGTTGAAATCTGGGGAGTTCTTGGCTTGTTGCAGCATCTGCCCAGGGATCAGAAAGACGGCCACGGTCAGCCATTTGAGTTGGGAGAGGTACTGACCACTTCGGCATTCTTCTGCGCATTCTTGTCGAGCCCGCTCAAGGAATCCTTGAGACAGGCGGCGAGCTGCCTCAAAGAGTCTGGGGCGGGTTGCCAGGACATGCTTGATGGATTATGACGGCGTCGATCGAGTCGAGTTGTAGCTATCGCATACCCTTGCGGGCGATCAAGGGCTGGAACACCCACGAGCTGTCAGCGAAAACCACAGCGAGAAGACGGACGACAAATTGCGTGAAGGTGCCAGAGAGCCGGGAAGCTGAGCAGCTCGCAGCTCAGCCAGCAGTGGTGACATACAATGAGTTTCTCTGATGCTGCTCCTCTACAGAAAATAAGGGTCGCGGGGCAATCGAGTGCAGCCAAGGCTCGAGGACTCGTCGAAGGTGCGGGCACGAGGTGTCAGGGGGTCAGGATTCGATTAAACAGAGCCAGACGGCGATGGGATTGAGCGCGCTGTTTCTTTGACGAAGAATCGAATGCCGACCAGAACTGGTTGTTCTTCTTGTTCTCTTTTTTCCCCCCTTGGCCAAGGAGACTGGCTCGAAACGACGGGAACGTCTGGTGCGTGCGCGCCTGCTAAACGGCGTCCAGCGGGGGTCAGCAATGCTAGTGCCGAAACTGGGTGGCGGGGTGCGATAACGATAACCCGGGCTGTTCAAACCCAGGTGTAGTGGGCTCAGGTACTTCCAAACACTTGCCATACAAATCTTGATGTAGAGAGCTTTGGATTTACTTGCGACCCACCACATGTACTGGGGGAGTCGCGAACGTCGGTTACTTTTTAAAGTACCCAAAAGTAAGTTGTAAGTACCTAGGTACAGGTAAGAAAGTACTACGCAGCATGTTCGGAAAAAGACAGAGGCACGCCATTTCGGCAGCGCAGAGCACAGAGTTTTCCGAAGCCTCTCATTGCCATGCCGTCGTAAACTACCTAGGTAGGTAGTACTAGCGCCTCGCAGGTAACAAAAGGACTCCTCGCAGCGCAACTCAACGTTGCTTCCCTGGTCGCCATCACGAACGGCATCCATTCACCGCCGTGGCTCCCAGACCAGCCTCCCGCAGCTTGTCGAGAATTACCTCGGCAATGTTTTTGAACGCGTCCATCTCTTCCTCCACCGTACCGCCCATGCCCGCATTTGCGAAGCTCACCGAATTGGTGACGTAAACAGGCAACTGGACACGCCTCGCGAGAAGCTTTGCCAGTCGCGTGGTAAACTCGATGCTGGGCTCTGACGAGAACAAGGTGGTGGCGAGAGGCTGCTTGTCGTCGAAACGCTGCATCCGTTGAGTGTCAGTCGACGACGTTGACGACGACCACGACGACGTGGCATTTTGGCATCAAACAAGAACAATACGGGAGTGGAAGACGAGGACGGAATCGGATTGGTCTGGAGACAAACTGACATTTGGTAGCGCATAGACAAAGGAGCCCATGGGCTTGAGACTGACGCCTTCATCTTGCGTCGCCGTCGTCAGACACAGGACCAGCGCCTTGGCCTGTGTGCTGAGACGCAGGTAGATGCGCGTGTCGATGGAGTGCGGAAGCGGCAACGAGAGGCTGACCAGCTGGTTTGGAGCTGCCGTCACGGCCATGTTCAGGATGGTCTCTCCGGATGAGCAACATTTGCTGCATCACGCAGCCTTGAGATCCGACATGACCGGCGGCCGCTGTCGTGGCTCGTGGCTCGTGGCTCGTGGCTCGTGGCTCGTGGCTCATTAGAGGCGCAGCATGCTCGACACGACACGATTGGTTGCACACGCTGATCCGTGGACCTAGTGGCCGCATTGGCATCTCCGCCACACCTTTCTGCGGATCCCCTCTCATCCGAGCCTTTCGATTTGCGTAACCTCATTGTTGACGTGAGGCAACAGAGGGCAAGAAAACCAGCGTGCTCACATTTGACGGCGACGCGGAATGGAATAGCGTCTCGGAACGGAACGGTGCAAAAAAAAAAAAAAAAAAAAAAAAAAAG
>SRPY01000147.1:0-55221 GCA_018360145.1 Claviceps africana
GCCGCCCCTCCCCAGCGACGCCATGCACCTAGACGACTCGAAGCACAAGGTCTACATCTACAACCTCGACGACGAGCTCGCCCCCGAGAGCAGCGACGACGAAGACGGCAAGCTCGTCTTCCTCCCCAACATAGAGAAGCACCTCCGCGAGAACCGCATCCCGCCGCACGTCCTCGCCAACCGCGACGGCCACCTCGCCGGCATGCAGCTCGTGCTCTACACCGACCCCAGGTCGCTCTCCGTCCCCGAGCACAAGGACAGCGTCCGAAAGGCCATTCTCGAGGCGAGGCAGCGGACCCGCGAGAAGCAGAGGCTCGAGCGGGAGGCTGCGGCCCCGGCCCCCACGCCCTTAATCCCATCTTCGGGCGCCATCTCCCATGGTGATGAGATGGATCTGGACTGAAGCCTCTTTCGAGGTTGGAAAAATTCTGCGCGTCCTGACGGGGACACGTGCGCGGACTGTAGGCCACAATGTCACGGTATCCAGGACGGACGACGGCTGGTCTGGGCTCTTTCGAGGCCGTGTCTTTTCTGTAGCATGTACCATGTTTTTTTTTCCTCTTCTTTTTTTATTTCTTCTCTTCCCTCCCTTCCAGCGAGCGGCTTTTGTTCCTGGATGAGCGACTCTAGACATGATGGCTAGGTATTGCCTTGTATTTTTTTTCTTCTTACTTTTCCCAGGATGGAGCTTTGCTACAATCATAGATACAATGGCATTCGTGTCCCCCCCCCCCCTCTCCTATATCCCCGCATGTCGTTTTCCAACGTAGAAAAAAAAAATTCTCATGAGCCATACCCTCTCGTTTCGCTTGCTCGTCGCCCGCCGCGGCGAGACCATGTCCATCAATCGTTTTGTATCCACAAACGGCCCTCTCCAAGTCAGCAGTCCCGCGCTCTTTCCCATCCTTTACCGGTTCGGGGGCGGCGGTCCCTGCGGGGGCGCGTACTCCTGCGCACCGTTGGTCTCGGGCGGCGGCTGCGCGGGGGTTCGGTTCTGCGACGGATCGACCTTGGAGCCCCCCTCCGGAGGACCAGAGTACACGGGCGGCCTGTTCGGGTCATACGCCGGCAGGGGCATGTCGTTCATCGGGTACGCGGGCTGACATCCCGTCTGCTGCGGGTGCTGGTAGTAGTAGACCCCGGGCTGCTGGTTGGCGGGCCACTGCTGGTTGGCGGGAGGCGCCTGGAAACGACGTCTGACGAGGAACTATTGCGCGGAGAAGCAGGGCCAGAGGGGGAAAAGAGAGAGACAAACCAGGCGGTTAGCGTTGGAACGTTTGGAGTGGCGGGAAAGAGAAGCCAGCGTCTGTTTTCTTTTCTTTTTTTCGGCCCTCTTATTTTGGGCGGTCGAATCCAAGACCTCTAGATAACGCGCAAAAAAAAAAAAAAAAAAAAAAAAAAAAAAAAAAAAAAAAAAAAAAAAAAAAAAAAAAAAAAAAAAAAGACCTACCCGGTGGTACCCAAGCGGTTCCAACCCCTTCCTCATCCGTCTCCGAGCATGGAATGTGCCTCCTATAACGTACAGCAGGAAAAGGGCGAGTATGACGAAGAAGACAACCCAGCGCACAATAATGCCCGTCTGTCGGACGTTAGAAGACGAAACAGAAAAGGGGGGGAGGAGAAGAATGAAAAAAACACAGCGCCCCTGCGTGCCATGGTCGGCAAGCACGAGCAGCGGCGCCACGAGGCAAGGGCTTTTCGGGAATACGTCATGGACATACCTGGGACTGCCACCACGAGTAATAACACTCCCCGTCGACGCAGTATATATCTCTCGTGCCAATCGCCATGGCGCGTGCCTGTCCGTCCGTCTGCGCGTGCGCGTGCGCGTGTGTCTCGTCGTCGTCGTCGTCGGCGCGAAGGGGGGAAGGGTAGGAAAGTCCCGCCTCGGTCGTCGAGAGTCGCTCGAGGGGACGAGTGGGACCGTTGCGGTGGCGCGACTCGGGCGGAGTGGTGATGTCGTCCGGGTCGTCGGCGTGGTTCCCTCACGGTCTGGAATGGCCGTCCGACGAGCTTCCACCTCGCGGGTGAATGGATCGAGCGACGTGGTGTTGTGAATGGTGCTGGCCTCTCGTCACAAAGTCCCTGACTGCCAAAGATAACGCCCCGCTTTCTTTATGGCGATTCACGAGCTGCGTTTGGTCGTGGCTCCGCGGCCAAAGGGGGGGGAGGAAGTCGAAAGAGATGTGGAGGAAAAGGGGAGGAAAAGAAGACCGGGAGGAAAACTAAAACAACAAAAAAGAAACGGGGGAGAGGAGGGAGAAGGGGAGAATTGGGCGAAGCAAGAAGAGAAACGGGGAGAAAAGAGGCCCGGTTCTTTTTCTGGGCGTGACGAGAGGGCTTTTTGGTTTTACGGACCTGCTGGGCGGGCGGCAGAAAGCAAAACAGACCAGACCAGACGGCTGGGGCATCTTCATGTTGACACATGCGTCCCGCGTCGGCACAGAATGCAAAACGTGGCTGTGCTTCGAACTAGCCAGGAAACGAGCGCATCGGCCGCAGGGGTTGCTCGTCGTCCTTTTCGTCGCCGCCCCGGCCACAGCACAGTGTTTCACCACCAGCTCTCGCAGCGGCCCCGGTAGAAGCTCTCAAAGCCCTCCCGCTCCGCCCGGCCAGGCGCGACGAGCCATCCTGCATCGGCGGCCGCCAATCACCGACCCCCGCCCCAGCCACGTCTGCGCGAGGGCCCCGCAGGCCGGGGCCTGGTGCTCGAATCCCGTGCTGTGTCTTGCGCTGCATTCGTGCCGGGGCCCCGCTCAGCGCTCGGCAACGACGGCACGCCGCCACGGCGCCACTTTAACCTCGAAAGCCAACACCAGCCCAGACCGCGGCGGAAGAGACGGACAAAGGTAAAAAGAAATGCAGAGGGGGGAGGATGAAAGAAGGGGCGGGAAAGAAGGAAAAGGGGATGAAAAAAAAATAAAGAAGTATCAAAGAGAAAAAGAAAGAAAAGAGGCACAGGCAGAGATGGAAACCCAGAGACGCACACTCAACCTGCAAACCAGTCACACAATGGATGAATCCCATCTTCACGGCCGCGCGCCCACCCCCCCTCCTTCCTTTCTTCCCATTGTACATACTTGACTCTCTACATGCATGGATAATCACCCCAATCGTCGCTTGCAGAAAATGCTTATGCTGCTGCCCAGAAAACGCCCTCACGACCCCGTGCCATCCCCACCCCAGTCGTGCTCGCACGTCACTTTTCTTGTAGTCTGTCATCATTGCCGTCACCAATGGGGGAAAAAGTATTTACTTATACTGTACACACCACAAGAGGCCTCTCTCGCATCACTATAATGCCATTCCACCACCGGCCCATCCTGCGAGCCCGTCAAAGGGATTCGCTGCGTCGCCGCCCGCTGCCGGTGGCTGCGGGCCCGGCGCGTCTCCTGGCTGCGGTCGTGCTACCGGGTTTGGTTGCTCATGCCCGGCATTGTCGTTGTCGGCTTGCCCTTGCGCATGCGCTTGCTGCATTCGCTGTCGGTACCAGAGCAGCAGCACCAGGGACATGGTCACGCCGATGATGAGAACGCTTTCCAACACGCCGCCCGCGTCCAGAAAGTCTTCCTCTCCCCCTACATCCATTGTGTCGTCCATGTAGTCCGAGTAGAGGTCCTCGTCATCGTAGTATCGATCATCATCTTTGAGAAAGTTGGCGATCCATTCCGACAACGACCAGTCCTGCTTTTTGCCTAGAGGGAAATCTGTCAATTGATCAACATCAAGTGAAGTAGTGGAAAAGAAAATAAAAGGAAGGAAAAGGAAAGGGAAAATAAGGGGAAAAGAAAAAAAGAAAAAAAAAAGGGGGGGGGGGAATATCCACTTACTTGGCTCCTCTTGGATGGAATGAATCTCACCGTGGGTTATGGTATTCCACGCACTACGAATCCGAAGCTTCAAAAGGCTGAGCGTCACGGGCAGATAGGCTTCCTCGCTGACCTCGAGGGCTTGGTCATAGTACCTCTTGGCCAGATGAAAGTCCTGCTCAAGGCCGATGCCGTTTTCGTGCATCCAGCCGAGGTTGAAGAGGGCTTGTGCGCTTTGCGAATACTCCGCGGCTCCAGTGTAACATTGCACCGCCTTGCCCACGTCCCTCTCCGTGCCGATGCCGTAATAGTAATAGTCTCCCATCTTGACCAGGGAGTCAATGTTATTCTGCCGCGAAGACCTGGACCAATGGACAAGAGCAAGGCTGGGGTTGTCCAGCAGGACGCTGTCCGTACCTGACGGACCACCACCGAGCCAGCGCGAAGCAAAGCTCTTGGAGTGCGTCACGTCCAGCATGTAGGCGACATTGGTCTGCGCTCGCTCGTATCCCTGCTCGGCGGCCATCAGATACTCCAAAAAGGCCACGTCGTAGTCGCCAGAGTCGTAGGCTTCATTGGCATCGGCCCACGACGAGACCAGAGGCTCCGCCTTCTCGGCAACACTCTTGTAATAGCCCAAGGCCAGCCCACACGTCTTCTCCCGTCCGACGCCATGGTAACTCGTTTCCGCCAGGTAGTAGTATGCCTCGATATTGCCATATCGGGCAGCCAGCTCAAAGTAGTCATTGGCCACCCTGAGGTCTTCGGGCTCGCCCTGGTCGAGATACAGCCGTCCGATCTCGACCTGCGCCGGGGCGTAATCGGCCGCCGCCGCAGTTTGGAAGAGTTCCGACGCTCGTTTGACGTTTTCCTTGCCACCGAGACCGTTGAGTAGCATCAAGCCCATGCCGTAGTGGGACTGCGCATCGCGGAGTCTGATGCCACGCTCGAACCAAGCCCTTGCCTGCTTGAAGTTCTGCGGGAGGCCATCGCCCCTCAGATACATGCGACCGATAAAGCCGGCGGCCTTGGCAGCTATTCTGTCCGTTCCAGGCTTAATGTTATCCAAGAGCCGGCCGTCCTTCTTCCAGTATCTGGAGGTCACCTGGAGAAAGTATTTTTTCGCGAGATTGAAGTCGCAGTCGAGGCCCCGCTGGCCGTCGTAGAAAATCCTGCCGAGATTCAGCGAGGCCTTGATGTCGCCTTTCTGCGACATGAGGTCCAAGTATTCAATGACGTCGCTAATGGCCGCGTTGGCATCTGAATGCACGTTGACCTTTTGTGCATTGATCCCGGAGCTGGATGCGCTGGCGCCCTCTCCGTAGACACCACCGTCCTCATCGGCAATTCTCCATCCTTGCTGTATCCACCTGACACCACCGGGGGGCCCGGATCGATGCCATTGTATGGCCTTGTCGGCCACGCGTTTGTAGTGCTTGATCGCCGCTTCGCAGCTCTTGGGCGCTCCTATTCCCATGTGATGTCGGAAGGCGGTGGCCATTTCAGCACGGGTGTCGCCTCGAATGGCCGCGAATGTATAATAGAGTAGGGCCTTGGCCTGGTCCTGTGGAACAACGTTGCCAAGGCCGGTCGAATGGAAGAGTCCCAGCATATACTGAGCAGTCGTGTTGCCATGTGAGCTGGATAGGCGATGGTAGTATCGGTATGCGGTATGAAAATGACGAGGGTAGCTGTGATTGCCGAAGAAATGGAGTTCTGCCAGCAGATACAACGCATCGGAATTGTTCTGGTTCGCAGCCTTCTCCAACAAGTCGACGGCCTTGGCGAGGGGTGGCGATGCCGGTGCCTTTGTAGCCGACGCTGACTGTTCCTGTGACGGAGCCGTGGCCGGCCCCGTTGGTATGGTGTCCAGGATGTACCGGAAGACGGTGCCCAAGACTCCGGACGAGTGCTTCCTTCGATGCCTTGATAACCGCGATGCTTGCTTCAGTTGAGCCATGGCGGCGTCGACAAACTCGGCTCCTGTACGACAGAGGGTTAGCCAGGGTGCTGCACTGGCCGCCGACGCAGCTTGCGCAGTCTTTGTTGGGCGCTCGCCGTCCCACGCTTACCGGCCTGCCGAGCGACCGGTTTTTGACCAAGGTCCGATGCGACATCTTTGGGTCCAAGACCATGATCTACGGGCTCACGTCGGGCGGTGCCGTCTCCGTGCGTGGTCTCGTAGTATTGCACATTGGTGCCCAGGACGGAGGCAATCTGCGAAAGCACTGCGATTGGTAATCATGTGAGCAGATGCCAAGTGGCCACATGGTGCTGCCGCGAAACAGAGGGCAGAGGGCAGAGGGCACTTACGTAGGATCGAAACGGCTGAGATCCTCATGTTGGGCAAGAGCTACGTGCCGAAGAGAACGTATCGGGCGACAAGCATGGCGAGTCAAGCACGAAGTCTCGAGATGTCGAAAGTACGGTGCGGGTGAGAACAGGTAGGGCGTGGTGGGTTATCGTCGTCGTGGTCGTGGTCGTGGTCGCGGACATGGATGTGGACGTGGACGTGGAAGTTACATATGTGACGTCCACAAACGGGCACGGTGGCCTCGGAGCTTGGGGAGTCGGCATGGCAGCTCCAACAAACAAGCTGGCCACTTGGTCTTCCCCCGCTGGTACTGCCTGGCGTACTCTGTAGCGGTCTAGTACTTAGGTACATAAGTACTTAACTTAGGTACGCAGATCAGGTACCTACCTACGTAGATACCTCTAAGTACTTTAGAAGTACCTACCTGGTACTCGGTACTTGGCGTCGGGTCTGGATTCTGCAACATCCAGTCGGCGCGCCGGCGGCCCTCTTCCCCCCACAGCCACCCAACCAAACCGCCCGCCACCACCTCTTCATAACGTCTGGTAGTCCATGACATTAGATTCATACACCGAATTCCACCAAACGACCGCATGGCATTGCGTGCATCGTCCAATGCACCGCGCATCAACGACCCATGAGCCATGGCTGTGGAGTTCCGAACGAATTGAGCTTCTATTCAAGTTGCGATCGATCTAGCACGACTGGCACAACGGCACGACAGCCGACTGCAGCCACAAAAGCAGCCCGCCATCCTCAGATACTGGGTACCTAAATACCTACCTAGGTACTTAGGTGCCTAGGTACTTAGGTACGTAGCTCCTAAGTACTACTAGTACTTACTTACAAGCACCTAAGTGTACTTACTAAGTAAGTACTTACCTACTAGGTACTTAAGTAGGTAGGTAGGTAGGTAGGTAGGTACTTAAGTAGGTAAGTAGGTAGTAGGTAGGTACCTTGATAGGTACTTATTGTACCGCATGATGCTTCCACAGCCCGTCCCAAAACACCATGTGCCCTAGCAGCAATTCCCACGCATCCGTGTCTCAACCCTTCAGGTCCTAGTTCAGCTCGTGATTCAGCTTGATCGCCTTTGACTTTCCCGTGTCAAGAACCACGGCAGGGTCCTTGTCTGATCCGGCACGCGACACCTCGTTTCCTCTCTTGGTCTCGACAGATGTCCTTTGGCGACGTTAGTCCCGTCGTCTCCGTCCAGCGAGGTAGGCAAGATGGGCAAGATGAATAAGGGCCTTTGCTTACTTTTCGTGCTTCACATCCAACACTTTGCCCTGTGGCTGGCCTTGGCCCCAATTCCAGCTGACTTTGTCGCCTGGAGCGGGCTCGCCATTTTTGGACTTGCTTGACGAAGTGTAATTTTGATCGCCGTCATCATCGTCGTCCTCGTCGTCCTCGTCGTCCTCGTCGTCGTCTTCGTCGTCGTTATTGCTCTCTGGCTTTTTACTTTTTCCGTTTGTCTGGCCCTTTTTGCCGTTGGTCTTGGACCTTGTCTGTCGCTCTTCGCTAGCCTCGTCTGCGTCATCTTCTTCTTCGTCCTCGTCCTCGTCGTCGTCCCCGTCATCCCCGTCATCCCCGTCATCATCACCATCGACGTCGGCGACGTCATCCCCCTCGTCTTCCTCCTCGTCTTCCTCCTCCTCGCCCTTCTCATTCTTGGCGGTGGACGACTTGGTCGTCTTTCTGACCTTGTTGCCGCCTGTAGGACCATCCTGCCGGCTTCGCTTGTCGCCCGCTCCAGCTTCCTCCGCGTCATCAGCCTTGCCGTTCTCTTTCTTCACGATGTCATGGCCCCAGTTCTTAAGCGAAGCGTACGACTTTGTTTTCTTCAGTTCTTCTGTAGATTTTTCCGCATTGGCTGCGCTTTCCTGTGCCAAATGCCGCTTGCTGCGTCACATGATGGTTCCATCAGCCCTCGAGTTTCGTAAAGAAAAAAAAAACCATTTTCCTAATGTTGAGGATTCAAATACAAACAAACATACCAGTAGGCGACGACCTTTCGCATATGGTCAATTTGGTCATCGCTGTACTTGTCGGGGTTCTTCTGCGGATTGTCTTTTAGAATTTCTACAATCTTGCGACCGCTGTCATGGCCGACCGACTCGCCATCTTCCGAGTCCTTGGGCCAGCCTGCGCTGTTGGACTCGGACGACTTGAGCCATTTCTCGAGCTCAGAGGCCGTCATGTTGACCAAGTCGTTGAACTCCTGAATGACTTCATCATTGCTCTTCATCGTGACGAAGCCGACAGTATCTTCTGTAACTTTTTCCTCGTTCGCCTTTGGATGGTTTTTACAACGTAGTAGTGCCCGTGAGACGAATTACTCGGTAGAAGCGTCGATGATGGGAAAGTTTTGTTAATACGGAGCGCCAGGGATCCTCGAACCCCATGAGTTGTTTTTTTTTTCCCTTTGTTTCATATTTTCCCTTTTCGGGAAAAAAGTAAAAGGCCAGCGAGGGGAATCATCGCGTCATAGAGACTACGTTATTTCTGCCTCGGTCATCGGTGCTCGACTGAGTCGACTCGACGACACAAGCCTCTAGGCTGGATCCACCAGGAAACTGGCCGTTTGCGGCTTACCGTCCCGTCCGAGTACGGATCATCATGTCCGATAGGTTGGCCTAATACCACGCAAGCATTCATTCCCACCAACGGCCCCTTGGTCTGCTCATGCTTTCCCGCAATCTAGTGAGCGGATCACGCAGGCGACGGCAGCCGGGCCACGAGAATCGAAAACCTGATTGGGGAAAAAAATCCCGGGGAGCTATCCCTCGCAGCTCATGCCATGCGCTCTGTCCACGAAACCCGGGGGGCACATGATGGACATGTTGTGGAGAGAGAAACCCGCCCTTTAGGTGAAGGGCGACGACATGTAAAGTCTCGGACGTCAGTTGAGCCTCATCGGCGCCGGAGTGGGGTTCGCAGATCGATCGGAGTCGACGCGTTGTGCTCCTCGCAGCCACTCGATTGACGCCAGGAAATCAGCTCTTTCACTATCGAACTTCGGAAGGGATGGGAATGGAGAGGAGGGCAGTCATTATGAAAAAAAAAGGGGGGGGGAGAAGGGGCACCACCATGCCTGGTCACCATGTCGTAATGGAGTCTGTTGCATACGAACATGACACCATTGCTCAAGAGTCAAGCGTGGTCGGCGGCGCCAGTCAAGAAAAACAAAAACGACAAAGCAAGAAAATGCTATAAGAAAGAGACCTTTTCCTTTTATGCATGCCTCCGACGGGTCATGTAGTCTAAAAGCAACACGAGCCCATAAAACGCTGAAAAGTTCCCCGTTCCCGACGTGGGAGAGAAACAAAAGCCCATTTCCAGACTCTGGACTTTGCGACTCGTTTTCATAAAACCTTTTTTTTAAAAAAAAACCCCTCAATTTTTTTTAAAGAAAATACTCCCATCTCAACCATAATGGCCCGAGCAGATGACAAGTTTGTCGCAGAGGATAAGCCCCTCGAGCCGCAAGACCAAGAAACCGTCAAGTCCCTCCCCGAGGATGCCGACGAGACCAACTTTGATGACGTTGTAGCAAAGGACCCCGAGCTAAGTGAGTTTTCGATCCAAAACAACTCCCTTCTCTAGAGGGGTGACAAAAAGAGGCATCGCGTGTGGCAGCTGACATGGTTTTTTTTTCTCCCTTTTCCAGAAAAAGACCTGGATGCGGGGATTGACAAATCCAACATCATTGAGGAGACGACTCGCGGGGCGAAGCCTGAGAGGGGTGCCTACAAGGAGCCGAGTGATGATGTTTCCGACCTGGTTGACGAGTGAGGGGGGTGTGCGATGAGGAGCGTGGTGGAAATGCGAGGTTGGACGGGCGGGACCTGTACGATGGTGTTTTGGATGGTTTTTGGATGGTTTTTTTATTTGCCAATGTATTTTCGTGCGTCGGTTCTATGGTGCCGCGAGAGGCTGGAGTGAAGGATTTGCGGCTTGGGCGCGTTGTCAATGTTGTCTTGCTTTTGCGGAAAAAGTGTCCATTTGGCCTTTGCCGCGCACACACATGTGTATGTTGTATGTACTTGAGTATGTACATATTATGCTGTACATGCTATGTGGTACATGTTTATAGGCCAACGGTGGTGCTCGATATCCATGCCGACCCCTGCAGACGCACGGATTTACAGAGCAGTCAGACACGGTCCCCATCTTGAAAGTACAAGGCAGACACGTGTGCCTCTTTGTCATGTCGCCGCGTCGATCGTAGACGCCATCACGAGGCGAAACAAACCAGCGGGCCGGGTAGGTGGTACCTACCTACCTAGGTAGGTACTTACTTCAAAGGGAGGCTATAGATAAACCCAGAGTTGTTCAACTAGCTAATCCGAGAGTTGTTGTGGGTCCACAAGAGTTATGATAGGTCGCGAGAGTTATTGTGGCTCGACCCACACTCGACCCACAACAACTCTCGGATTAGCTACTTTATAAAAAATACATAGAATATATCACAATAACCCTAATCCTAGCCCTAACCTTAAGCCCTATCCCTAACCCTAACCTCTAACTAGTATTTTATAATTATCTAACCCTAACCGCTTTAGTTATATATTAATAGCTATTTATTTAGAATTAAAATAAATTGTTAAGTAAATAAAGCTAGAAGTATCTTTGTGGCGCTGTGTGGCGTATGTGTGGCGTGTGTGTGGCAGCCCCACAACAACTCTCGGATTAGCTAGTTGAACAACTCTGGGTTTATCTACGCCCTCCTTCAAAGGATACCCCTTCAACGGCGCCTGCGCCTGCGCCTGCACCTGCGCATCCGCATCTGCATCCGCCCCGCTCATGGCCGCAGAAACCCCCCGTCGACTGCCGCGGCGCAAAACCAATCATTGCCTACAGGGCCCTAGTGCCTGACAGCACAGGGGTTCCCGTTCCGCCACCGCGACCTTTGGATCCCACGTCGCGTCTCCGACGCGCCAGGCCAGGCCCAGGATCCGCCTCCGACGTTCGCCCACCAAGGAAGGACCCGTGCAACCAGAGTGAATTCGTCCTGCAGGAAAATCTTACCGAGCCCGACCCGGATCGGGCCAGAAACACGCTTAGCATACTCAATCGCCCTTGCATGCATGGCCAGCACGTTTTCGAGATTGCCCCGACGTTCGCATTTCAGTCGAGCCGTTCGTTAACGCTTTTTTTTCTGCTCCTCCTTTTCCCTTTTTACCTGTTTTTTTTTTCCTCCCAAGCATTGGTGAGGAAGAAAAAGGATATAACCAGAACAAAAGTCTATCAATTCCTTCCAAAAGAAGAAGACCAGGCCGAATATCCCGAATCCGCAATCGAGACGACGACCACAGACACACACGAAAAAAAAAACCGCCAAAATTTTCGCCCTACGATTCTCGAGAGCTCTCTCCGCTCCGCTGCACCTCCCATCCGCCCGCAGGTGCATCTGCGCCATGGCCACCTCCAAGCGCAAGGGCGACGAGTCGCTGTCCAACGGGCCCGAGACGAAGAAGCCAAAAGCCAACGGGTCCATTGCCTCCTTCTTCACCGCGGCGCCCAAGGCCGTGCCTGCCGGCGACGCCGTGTCGAGCACGCCGCCCGCCGTCAAGTTCGACAAGAAGAAGTGGATGGCGGGGCTGACGGCGGAGCAGAGAAAGCTTTTGCAGCTCGAAATTGATACGCTGGACGAGAGCTGGCTGGCCCATCTGAAGGACGACATCACGTCCAAGGAGTTCTTGGAGCTCAAGACGTTTCTGGACAAGGAGACGAGGGCGGGGAGGAAGTGGTTTCCGCCCAGCGAGGACGTGTACTCCTGGTATGTACCTGTTTGATACATCTCTGGAGGATGAAGGCCATCCAAGGGGGGGATGGGTTTCGTCGGCAAGTTGCTTACATGTCTTGTCGCTCGTCAAAGGTCCCGCCATACCCCCTTCCACAACGTCAAGGTCGTCATCGTCGGCCAAGATCCCTACCACAACGACAACCAGGCTCACGGCCTCGCGTTTTCCGTCCGACCTCCCACGCCGGCGCCGCCATCCCTCAAGAACGTCTACATCGCCCTGAAGAAGGACTATCCGGCCTTCGTACCGCCGCCCAACCGAGGCGGTCTCCTGACCCCGTGGGCCGACCGAGGCGTCCTCATGCTCAACACGTGCCTCACCGTCCGGGCGCACGAGGCCAACTCGCACTCGAATCGCGGCTGGGAGCGCTTCACCCAGAAGGTGATTGATCTCGTGGCCCAGAAGCGCACCCGCGGCGTCGTCTTCATGGCCTGGGGAACACCGGCCGGGAAGCGGGTGCAGAAAATCGACAAGCAGAGACACTTGATACTGCAGAGCGTGCATCCCAGCCCGTTGAGCGCGTCGAGGGGGTTTTTCGACTGCGGCCACTTCAAGACGGCCAACGCGTGGCTGGTCAAGAGGTACGGCCCGGACGGCGAGATTGACTGGGCTCTGAGCCCTGCGTCTTCGACGAAAGCTACGCCTCCTCCCCCCGCTGCTGCTGGCGGCGCAGACGGCGCAGAGAAAGCTGCCAAGATTGCATCGAAAACGGCGGTCCCAGAGACGAACGCATCTGTCCCGGATACGTCCGCCGAGGAGGAGAAGCCCCTGGAGCCTGCAGAGGATGTGGATTCCGAGGACGAGGCTGCGTTGGAGGAAGCTCTCCGACTAGCGGAAGAAAAGGTCAAGGAAGGATAGGGTATCCTGCATGCAAGGCGGAAATAACACGAAAGAGCTGAAGGGACTGTGGCTGACTACAAAGCCGGTTGACGCCTTGTGGCAGACAGACACCAAATGCAATGTCAGGACGCCGAGCTGTCTTGCTCACGCTTCCAACAAAAAGGAGGTCTGACGAGGCTGGGCAGAGCATCTAATAATAGCCGCACCTGCATACATATGTACACATGTATGTATGTAGACATGTTTGCGTGCATGGCATATCGACAGCCGTCATGGATATGTATTATGTACGTATTTCCCAGTATGCCAGAATAGCTACCTACCTACACCTGCACATGCATGCACATGGTATGCCGACGGCCGTCGTGAACACCTATTCCATGTACTCCTCCAGTCGGTCTGCCCATACCTTTCTATCGAGGCTCGCGGCAAGCCCCACAGCACTGGGTTTCGACAGACGTCCGTTGATGACCAATGACCAGCAAAGTCGTCATAGACGACGAGTTTTGTCCTTTATGCATCGCCAAGCATCTATTGAACGCACAGGGAGTGCATGGTCCTCTGTCTCGCCCGCGTCGAGGGCAGTTTGACGCGCATGTTGTGCGCTGTTGGTCTTGACCAGATCAACAAGAATCAGGCATGCGCCATGGTGTGCCGGTGCCGGTCCTGCCTTCCTGCCTTCCTGCCTGTCCTGCCTGTCCTGCGATGATGGCTCTCAGCTCCCAGCTGCGTGGTAAGTCCTGTGGCCATGGCGCCTCAAAGGAGAAAGGCCACCTGGCCCGTGGGAAGATTGCTGTGGCGGCGACAGCAAAGACGGTGGCGGTGGCGGTGGCGCGTCGGAGACATGGCGGGCAGGGACATTACCTAGTACTTAGGTACCTACCTAGGTCCTCCCAGCGCCACTCTCGTCCGGCGTGGTGATACCTGATACCAGACTGTCTGTGTACGTGTCCATAGTGTCATGTAGTGTCTGGTTGCGCGAACCACATATCCAGACAACAAAGAGCCCGTGCTAGCGTTGTCGTGGTAAACACAGGATATCCGAGTCGTGCCGGTGAAACAAAAGGGCGCTACCTGAGTGGCGGTTTGTGTACATGGGCAGCCGAAGGGCATGGTAAATCCTTCTCAGCCGGCGAGCCTGCCGCGTGCAGAGTAGAAATCGGAAGAGGCGAATAGCGAACTTGATGTGGCGGCATGTGGCATTAGACATTGGAGTGAAGGCGGGGAGGGAAGGAGTCGTCTGGGCAGTGGGCCGCGGTCGCTGGCTTGGGCTGGCCCGGCAGGGAGCAGGGACGACAGCAAGTGTGTGGCGCCAAGCCGGACCGCAGAGTCAGGAAACGACCAATCAGAACCCGGGGATCATGTGGCCACGTCTCCACCGATGCCGGCACTTTGGCGCGCCACGAGTTCCATTCGACCGCAAGACGTGCGGCACTAGCTTGTGAAACATGGACATTGGCGCCGGCCAAGCCCAAGCCCTTTCGCGAACCCGCGCATTGTTTCTCCCTGATAAACGACGGACCGACCACGTTCATGTCTGGTCGGTGACTTGTCTATGATGATATTTAGTGCCGGCTTGGCCATCCGTACGGCATGCGGCAAGGCACCATCAACAACAACGGCAATCCGCACCGCCACATCCAGCGTCGTTTTTGCGCCTGACCATGTTTTGCTTGTCCGGTATCCGGAAATGCATGCGATTCTCGATCCGAACGACACGTGAGGGGCTGGGCGGGCGCATCTGGACGGAAGCCGGCCGGACCGTCTGAAGGCGCGTCCGATGCGGAGCTTGTCGCGGACGGGCGCTAGCGGCGCTCTTTTCTGTCGGCCTCAGGAAGCGGGTGAGCACGGCCACCATGCTGGGTTGGGTCGGCATCTCGGGTTTCTGCCCGATACAAATACAGGTGCTCCCGGGCCGGTTGTCCTTGGGCCGCGTAGCAAACTCGCGTAGCCGTCGTCGCGCGCACCCGACGATGGTTACTCGCGAGTACCTACCTAGGTACCTGGCAGTAGGCACTTTGGTGCTTGGAATTATATGAGCACGCCGCGCCGCCGCAAGTGCAAACCTGCCACCAGGCCGTGCAGCGTGGGTATCTCTAGGGCTGGGGCGGCAGGCGCGGCGGCAGGCGTCCGCCGCTCGCTCGCTCGCAGCTGCCTCTGGAGCCACTTGCCCGTGCAAGACCAACGTGGAAGCGCAATTTACTTTTCTGGCGTCCCCGGCGGCAGGTACCTGCTGGTGGCTGCCCCTCATTTGTCCATGTGGTGGTCCCGGCCAAACCCGCCCCGCCTCTGGCCCCAGCCGCACCTGCCTTCACCCTTGTTGCCCGCATGCACCCATGTTTTAGGCACGCGGCCCCTGAGCGCGTACCAGGAGTCCACTTCTGCGCGAGAGCTGCCGGCGGGCGACGGACTCTGGAGGCTGCAGAGCATCCAGTCGGCTCGTGGGCGTCCGAGGCGGCGAAATGAGACGTGCAGCTCGTCGGGGCATGATTGCCCCCGAAAGACAGCCCTGAGCGGCGTGTGGCGTGGGGTCCGTCTGGTCTGGTCTGCTTGGGGCTGGCGTGGGTTTTCCTCGGTGCTCCTAGTGAGAATCTGATGCCCTGTGCTGCTGGCGCCGCCGCCGCCGCTGCTGCTGCTGCTGCTGCTGCTGCTGCTGGTGTACTGCACCCGCAACTGCACCCGCAACTGCACCCGCAACTGCACCCGCAACTGCACCCGCAACTGCACCCGCAACTGCACTAGTATCAGACAAGTGCCAGCGTGCTTGTCCAACCAGCCCAGACCCGACTTTTTCTTCCCTTTTTTTTTTTTTTCTTTTTCTTCTTCTGCCCACCCCCTTCTTTCTTTCTCAACTGCCACTCCGGGCGCGCTTTGTCTCGAGGCCTTGGCGCACTCAGTCTTCTTCTTCTTCTTCTTCTTTCTCTCCCTCTTCCTCTTTCTTCTTCTTCTTTTGTTGCGCATCTGCGGCCGGTTCGGTGTTCTCGACGTGCGTTGGCCGCTATCCAGTTCCAGGCTGCTTCCCGTTGTCTCGTCTTCATCTGGCCATCCCGTGCGCCCAATCCCGCTCCCAATCCAACTTGCTGCAGTCGATCTCCCTGTGGCACCCCCACATCACCACTTACACGTCGCAGAGCGAGTCTGAACCACTTGTTCATCACACCAAGACCACTAGCCGTCCGTTTCATTTCCACATCCGTTGGTTGAGGGACATGTTGCCTTGATTGTTCCTTCTCCCTCGACGTCTCCTGTCCCGCTGCTCGTCAGCACGTACGAACGCATACACTCACACACGCACACACTCGCACACGAACAAACACCAACACATCCGTCCACACACGTACATATACGTCCACGTACGAACAAGGCACACACTCGTTCTCGGACGTCTCTGCAAAGCCCCGACGCCTTCTGCCCCGACCACGTACTTTTTGCCGGATCAAATCACTCCCCGCTCTGCTATTCTCTGAGTTGACCACCGAGCTGCACAGTCGTCATTTATCTTGAGTCTATGATACAACGCTTCGGCTTTACCTTACCTCGCTCTTCGAGAGAAAAAAGCTCACCATTCCCAAATACAATTGCATCAGGTCGCTGATGGCTGGGTTCCTCTCCCGCCTCAAGGCTCGCGACGGCTTGAGGAAGAAGAAAAATGGCGTGCAGGATCCAGCGAACACGGGCCCTCTGAAGCCAAAGTGGGACGACGCATATACGCGGACGTCAGTCGAACCAGAAGAGGTCCACGAGCTGCTCCATTTCTGCACGGCAGAGCTCAAGGCCCGAGGTACGAGTCTCATCATCCGCTATTCCCCCTCGCCAAATGCAACAAATCAAGATGAACTCATCATGTTTGGGGCGGCGAGCTCTACGTAGCTCTCATTGCTAACTTATATCCAACTGTCCAGGACTCGATATTCCTTTTTTCTTGCTCCCGTATAGACCGACTTCTGATCCCAGTGCAGTGCGCACCTTCATCAGACACTTTCACGATGGTTCATATGGCCTGAAGGGTGAAACATTGAGCCAGGACTTGCGCATGACGGAGCCAATGGTATTTAATGACCATTCAATCTCGGTCTAGATGCCTGTAGCTAACGGGTGTCTTAGGTCATTGCCGGTGTCCTCAAGTGGTGCTGGAGTCGTCTCCCAGGTGGTGTTGTTGGCTGGGATGCCTACGAGCTATTCAAGATTGGCGAGGGAGGTATGTCGAACAGCAAGGCTTTTCTTTCTTTCTTTCTTTCTTTCTTGGAGATCCACGTATCTCTGTGCCCCAAGTGGAAATTCTTCTGCTGACTGTGACCTGAAAATTAGACTCGCGCATGGCTAGGGACTCCTTCAAAACATTCATTCCTTTAAGTGTAGAGAGCGGCTCTCGACAGCGAATCATCTTTGACTTTTTTGAGTTGATAGCTGCTGTCGCTGCTCACGGCAAAAGCAACGGGTTTGGAGGTCTACAGCTCGCTCGTATGGCCGCTTGGTGGGCATTCGAGCAACAGGACACGGGTGGTGGCTTCGATGCAGGCTACAAAGCTTGGGAAAAGTAAGCGTACTCCGAACCGTGCCGGAGAGACACATCATTCAAATTGAACCGCTGCTAATTAAAGCCGATATAGAGCTGCGGATGCCACTACCCACTTATTCTTTGCCTATCTTCGCTCCTTGACCCCCGAAGAAGGCCTCACCGGTATTACTTTACTTCCTAGATCGCTGGAGAAGCTTCTTAACGAGATGGCATACCCGCCTCTGCGGCCGACATCTTTGGCCTCGAGAACGAACAAGTTGGTCATGTTGGTCGACTCTGTCTCACCAACTCCATTCGCTTTGCTCCGTCGAGCCGGCCACTTTCAATATCGCGACTCCGATCCCGCACTCCAAGAATTCTCAGAATTCGCGGATCCTGTGCAGGCACTGACAGAAGAATGTCTCCGAGTGCTCAGAGCGATTTCTGCCGCAAACGAGTCTCAGGTGTCGAGTGTCAAACACTCGACGAGTTTGCGGGACGCCTCGTGGTCGCGATTCGAAGACATTGGTTTCTCGGGAACGGTCGAGGAGGAGGCTCAGATGGAAGACAGTCAGGTGCTCAGCCCGCGCACGCAACAAGCACCGGCCCTGAGGAGTACACCAGCCTCTGGCACCTCCGCAGGCCGCCCAACCACGCCCTCGTGGGCCGATTTTCTTTCCTCTGGCTTCGTCGCCGAGGGTCAGGCCCCATCTAACCTTCTTCTACCCCCTGATAAGATTTTGCCGCCGCTCCAGACCCAAGTCAGGCATCACAGCTCACAGTCACACCGACCAAGACTTGAGTGCAACACGGTAGAACTTCAGCCTGCCGAGCTTGCCAGCATCACGGAGTTGCTTCTCGACCATGCATTTTGGTGGGTATGGATGAACAGCTTGGCCCCAGAAGAGACGCCTGTCCGCAAATCGGCATTTGGTCGATGCGCAATTATCGAGACCAAGGTTACCGGTGGCAGCTGGCTTGTCATGGAAGAAATGATTGCAAGCGCTGCCCCAGAGCAGGACGAGGGTGCATATATTGCAGAGAAGAAGGGCCTCTTCAGCTGGACCCGACGCGGTAGATCTATGGTTCGTCGAAAGTCGCTGGGCAAGCATGGCGTGGAACATGATGATAAGAACGAGGTGAACAATGCAAGAAGCAGCAAGACCAGCATTGGACCTGATACGCAGGCCAAAATCCTAGCCAAGGCAGCGCAAATGCGTGCACTTCAAGAAAATGAGCAACGAGAGAACCTCATGGGCACGCGTCGCGGGCGACTGGACGACTCTGCGGCCGAAAAGACCACCAGCGTTCTCACGCTTCAGCCACAAATCGTCGGCGAAGCATCGTCTGCCATGAAATGGGTCAAGAAGTATGACAAGGGCACAATTAAGGATGCGTACATGGCCAACAGCAGTGCAGGACGAGGTGTTGCCATGCCCCCCTCGCCCCCGTCCGCCCCCCACGTGGATAGTGGCACAACGTCGGTGGCTGATGATCATGGCAACGGCCATGTTGGTGACCAGAAGCCTGCCGTGCCAGTCAAGGACGATATGCCACCGACGCCGTCTACGATCACCATAAAACCCCTTGCCAACTCTCCTCGCGAACCAGAGCGATACGAACAGCCACCCGCTACCCCTGAAAAACCAAAGGACACTGCATCACAGGCCACAAATGAGGATCCGACATTCAAGGGCGATGATGCACCAACCTGGTCCCCCAAGGAAGATGCCGACGCTCCTGCAGCTGCACCTGCAGCTGCACCTGTTGCCGCCGAGAGCCAGTGGCCGCCGCCCGGTGCAGATGTGGGCAACTCGGGGCAAGCGCCTGCTGAACTCATCAAGGACAAGAAAGGTTTCCGCAGTCTGCTGAGACTCAAGCATCGATCCTCCAAGATCCCTGACAACGCCGCCACTGACTTGCCTAATTTGCTTCACAAGAAAAATATTGCCGCCGCTGCAGCCCTCGCCGACGGCCACGGCGATGACCACGACGACGAGTACGCTCACCCACAGGCTGTGCCTGACGTTGCCGTTTCTTCTCCCGCGCCAGAGAAGAACGCGCCTGGTGCTACACACGTAACCACTCAAGGCTTACCCGTCGCTTCGGAGGTCGTCGTCACAACCCCAGAGGTGGCGTTGGAGACTTCTCCCGCTCCCGTCGAGAACACGCAGCCTAGCCACGAAGCCTTGGTTGGAGAAGACCTCGCGCCCGTTTACACGCAGGGCGTTGCCGGCGCTAGGGATGAATTTTCTCGATTCGATCAAGGTCCATTGACTGAACAACCTGCGTTCGCGGCTGATGACGATATTGACGATGAAGACGATGCCACTCCTCCTCCCATCTCGCGCCTTCCTATCGCCAGGAAAGACGAGGAAGGATCAGGTAGATCGGCAGAGCCTATTGAAAGGTTGAATCGGACCGCGGGCCCTGGTGTGCAGGATCGCTGGGCTCAAATTCGGAAGAATGCTGCTCAAAGAGCCGCCATGCGCCAACGTGACGAGCCAGCTCGACTCAGCCAAGCCTCAGGGGAGGACGATGACACTAGTGTAGAAGAGAGTGAGTTTCTCAGTTCCCAAAACACGCCCCCCTCCCCCCTTTTTTTTCCAATTGCTATAAAAAATCCAGGTTAGAAGGTGACTCTGACCGTGCTAAATTCCCCCTTTCCAACAGCAATCGAGTCTCGCGTCGCTAGAATCAAGGCCCGTGTTGCCGAGCTCACCGGTAACATGGAGACGAGCAACGGGTCACAGCAAACCGTGACTGGCCGATCTTAGAGACGCTTGGCAGTCAGATGATCAGTAGGGGAAGCGTATTTTTTTTGGTATTTTTCTTTCCTGGGGAGCTCTCGGCCTTGGCTCGGCACAGACGGGCTTTCAGACCCGAATCACAGATTTTCAACCAAACTATCGAAATTTCCGACGAGCTCCTCCAAGAGCAACTACTGTTGCACAATTCTGCAATCCGACCATATCACTAATACTATTCTACGGAGCCGCCAGTAATTGTTTATTTTCTAAATAGTTTTTGTTTCGTTTATTTGTCTTTTTCTTTCTTTTTTCTTTTCGGATATGATACCACGGGACGGCAAAGATTCGACGCATGAGTGAGCTGATGATTGAGTGATCCCATCTTAATCATGGAATATCCGTGCTAGATTCTGCAGTCTTGACTCGTCTAATTTCCTTGCGTGGTCGCCGCTTTCCTGTCTTCCTTTTGTTATTGTTCTTGTTTTCGTCCTTGGTTTTTCTCTTCTTTGGTGTGATGTTTTGGACAGACCAGAACTAGTGTAGATATCAAGGCAGACGTCAGATGAGCTTTTGACACACCTGTTTGCTTCGGTACGACTGTACTATGTGTTGCTGTCCTTTTGGCGTCGCTTCCGTAGGAACCAGCAGGTTTTTCTCCGGAGAGACGTCACTATCCACTGTAGCAAGATGAAACGCGACGGTCTTTTCGTACTCTGTATCACGGGGAAGGGGAGGTGGTTGTGGTTGTGGTTGACACTGTGGCCTCGTCACTGTGACATGTGTGACGGATTAGCGAAGCATGCTGGTTCGGAGAATGTAGCACGCCAGCATAAGTGGTATGTAATATGTACATGGTCGGACGCATTCCATGGCCGGTAGATGGATATATCACAAGCGTGAAGAGAGTATATACACGATGGGACCGATTCCATAGCCGGGCGTAGATGGATATATTACAAGCATGAAGAGAGTATATATATAATTGGACCTATTACATAGCTGGGCGTAGATGGATATTACAAGCATGAAGAGAGTATGTTCATCATGGGACCTATTCCAGGGCCAGGCGTAGACAGACGTTGCAAAAAAGAACTAAAAAAGACCCCGCACAAGAATCCTCTGACCACCAAGCCATGGCGCAGGGGATACGCGTCCATTTCCCGTCCGAACAAACCCCCCCCCCCCTCCCCCGGGCGGCCATTCATGGCACGCCACGACCTGGTGTGTTCCTCGGTGCTTCATCTTCATCGTCTCCTCCGCTTCGGAGCGCCGGCGTGGGCCCTCAACTTGTCCACGGCGGCGGCCATCCTCTTGCTCCGGGCGGGGGGGTTGGTCCTCGGGGCGAAGGCGCCGGCGCCGACGGACCCGGCGAGGTATCTCGTCATGTTGGCCTGGGTGCCCTCGGCGTCGCGCCTGTTCATGTCGCGGACGACGGGGACGAGGATCTCGTCGGTGCGGGCCTGGGACCAGCCGATGGTGGCGGTGAGGAAGGCGCGCAGGCCGGGAAGGTCGAGGAGGCCCCACTGGAAGGGCTCCGGGTCGGTGTCGACGTGCGGGCTCAGGTAGGCGTCCCGGACGGCCGGGTCGGGGAAGGAGGGCGGGAGGAAGAGCTTGGTGGCGTGGGCCCTGTGGAAGCGGCGGCGGAAGGCCGAGGGGACGGCAGAGGACGGCGGGCGCGGCTGGGACTGGGCGCTGGTCCACCAGTCGCGGAAGTGGGAGAGGCCCGACGGGCCGGGGAACTCGGAGAGGATCTCGACGGCGGTGACGGGGCCGATGCCCGGGAGGCCGTCTGTGTAGTCGGAGCCGAGGAGCTGGGCGAGGGCGATGAGCTGCTCGCGCGGGAGGGAGAGGTCCTGCTCGAGGTCGCTGCCGAGGTAGCACTCGACGAGCTTGTTGCTGTTGAACATGTTCTTGTAGACGCGGGTGCCGCCAAAGAGGAACGTGTCCGAGTCGTCGGTCACGATGCCGTCCACGAGGCCCAGCCGCACGAGCTCGGCGCACTGCGCCTCGGCCTCCATGGGCGCCGTCATGTAGGGGATTCCGAAGAGCCGGAGCAGGGCCTGGCATTCCGAGACCATGGTCTGCGTGACCTGGTCGGCGTCGCGGCGGTCCTTTTTCTGCTGCGCGCGCAGCTGGCGGAGTTCGCGCTCGTAGTCGTGCTGCTGCTGCTGGGGGTGGTCCGCGGCCGCGGGCTTGTTGTTGTTGCTGGTGTTGTTGTTGAGCTCGCTGGCGAAGCGGGCGTGCTCCTCGGCCTCTTGGGCCATCTGCGTCATGAGCTCTTCGTCTTCCGGGTCGCTAAAGTCTTCGTATTCGAGCTCGGCAAAGAGGTCGTCCTCGTCGTCTTGCTCCCCCACCGCTGTTGGCGCTGTTGGCGCTGCTGCCGTGGTCTCCGCTGGCGAGACGTGGACGTCCTCGAAGACGGGCTCCGGAGACTCGACTTCAGGTTCCAAATGCACTGGCGACGGCTTTGGTGCCTCGGCAGGCTGCGCCGACCGTGTTTCGCTGCGTGCGTCGCCCTCGAGGTTCGCTTCCGCGGACGACGGAGCTGTAGTCTCGGACACGGAGTTGGGTTCCTCCGCTGTGCGTGCTACGTCGAGGGAATTGTCCTGGCCGGCTTCCTCGGCCTCTTCTTCTTTTTGTTGTTGTTGTTGTTGTTGTTGTTGTTGTTGTTGTTGTTGTTGTTGTTGTTCATTTCCCCGTCGCAAAAGAGAATCTTCCACGACTTCCACATCGCTGCCGTCCGCTTCATCCTCGGACGAGGCAATTTCAATCGTGCGCTCCAGCATCTCGTAGCGTCGGAGCCGCTGCTCCGCCTCCGCCTCCATCTTGTCCTCGGCATTGATCTCCCGCTCCGCATCCCGCTGCTTCTTCAGCGAGGCTCGGATATCTGTCGTGTTGTCGGCCAGCCAGGGCGGCAGCGGCAGGGGCGCCGCATCTGCCGCCTCGGTCGTCTGCCCCTCAAGCTCGAACCCGCCGGCCGTGTCGTCGTCGTCGTCGTCGTCGTCGTCATCTCTAACCTCTCGAGGGCCATCATTGACGGCGGCTGCGTCCGCGCTTGGCCTTGCACCCGATTTTGGCGCAAAGAGCGATGATCCCCAGTCGAGTTTGGGGAACGGAAGCGGACCATCGAATGGGTTCTTCTTGTTTTCGAATACGGGCTTTGATTTCGGAGGAGCGGCTCGCCGGGCTGCTGTTCTGGACCTGGCGAGAATAGCCTGTATGTTGTTTTCGTCGTCATCACTGTCACTGCCATTGTTGTTGTTGTTGTTGTTGTTGTTGTTGTTGTTGTTGTTATTTTCATCGTCGCTGTGACGGACCTCGCTCGTCTTGTCCTCCTTGCGTTTGGGAACTGCCGCGTTGGCTCTGTTGTTCACAATGTGCGCAATCATCGAGCCCCTCTTGCCAATGATGGGTCGCGGTACATGGACAGCCTCTTGTTTCCACGCGGGGGGCTCCATGGGTACGTCCTCGAACAGAAGTTCATCCTGTTCTTCGTCTTCGGCCTCGTCGACTACTCCCTGGTGCTGGTTCTTGAGAGAGAGCGCGATGGCCTTGTTCAAGTCATCTTCTTCGTCGGGATGGATCATGCTAGCCTCGCCGGGTTGGCCGAGCTGGTTGGGCTCGTGGGGTTTTGCCCTCAGAAGAGCAGTCATTTCGCCCGTGTTCCCATCCACGAAAAGAGAGCCCTCCCCGTCCTTGGCTGCAGCAGCACCGTCAGCATCATCCTTCCTCCCGCTGTAGTACTGCTGGCGGCGCTCGGCAATGCGCTGCGCAGCCTGTGCGCTCGCGTGTGTCGCATAGGCCTGCGAGTCCCGCATCTTGGGCAGACGGTTCAGACCTTCGATGGGAATGTCCTCAAAGTCGGCGTCGTCGTCGTCGTCATCGAGGCCATCCATGTCCTCGTGCTTGGACGGATAGTGAACCTGGATGGCGTCAACGTCGATTGGTTTATGCGCCTCGCCAATGTCCTTCTCCTTGCTCACAACGCCCAAGGCCCATCCACCCTCGACGCCATCGTTCTTGACCAAGATGTATTCGCGATCCTTCTCGCCCGCAACACGGGCGTTGACCCCGATTGTCAGGTCCAGGCCCGTCATGCCGACCTCGTGCATGAGCCTCTGCGTGAGGTGGTTTCGCTCCTTGACTCGCTCGATCTGGAACCTGGAAAAGGCCATGCGGTCCGGGAACATGTCGTCCAGCTGGTCCTTGCTAAGGCCCATGCGGAGTCGGCTGCGCAGCCTGGCAGCATTCAGTATGTTGTACCGATCGGGCGGCGGCAGGCTCTTGAAGAAGTCGCCGTCGAAATCAATCTTGCTAAAGTCGTACAGGTTGACGTCTTGGCCGTTGTGGAACTGCCTGGCATAGTCCTCGAGCTCCGCGACGCTCATGATCCTCGGATCATCGGGCTTGGCCATGGCGGCGATGCTGCCGTCCAGCTCGGGCAGGTGATATGCGTCCTGCTTGTGAAAGCGGCGCGACTGCATCTTCTCGGTGGGCGTCATGCCAACCTCGTCGGCGTAGGCAATCTGGCTCTCATGGGGCACTGGCTCGCGCTGCGCCAGCGCTTCTCTGGCCGCGAAGCCGCCGTCGTCTCCCTCTCCCTGTCCCTGTCCCTGTCCCTGTCCCTGTCCCTCTGCCTCTGCCTCTGCCTCTGCCTCTGCTCTCGTGCGCTTTTCGTGTTCTTCCGCGGCGAGGCGCTGCATCTGCACGGCCAGCAGTCTCCCCGCGGTGCGGACGGCGTCTTCTCTGCGACCCTCGCGCCGACGCTGTCTGCGCTGAATGGTCGCTCGCTTCAGCGCGGGGGCGCCGCCGTCGAAGACAAAGACGGGCTGGACGCCAAACCACAGAAGCTTGCATATGCGACGGAAGAAGCCGATGACATGGGAGTTGCGCAGCGCGTTGCCCTCCTTGTCACGCACGGCCTTGAGGAACTGGTAGATCCAGATGGAGGCGTCGACGGCGATGCGTTTGCGGTTCAGCGTCGCCAGATTGGTCGGACGCGCACACGGCTGGACGACGGTCCAGAGGCCGTTGACACCCATGGCTGTGATGGGCTCGGCCTGGCAGCTTGATCTACGTCTTGAACGTTGGGAGGTTTTGGCTCATGAGGGCGTGGCGGGCATGCAGCGTCCGACATGGAGGACGGCCCGTCATCTGACCACGACTGGTCGAGGTCTGCGGTCGAGCATGTATGGCGAGACGGCAGAGAACAGGCAAGCCAGCCAAGGACGGTTTGTTTGTTGCCGAGTGGGAAGTGGACGGGTGACGCTGTCGAGTGTCGACTGTCGTCGATTGTGAGCGTCGAGGTTCTTGGGTCCAAATACTTTAAGTAGGTAGGTACTTAGGTACCTACTTAGAAGTAAGAAGTACTTATAGAGGAACACTAAGTACCTAGGTAGGTACTTAGTAGGTCTACGGGTACTTGGGTACGGTACGTACTCAGCTTCTTGCATCAAGTAGGCACAAGACACGGTGACGCAATTGAGCTGCACGGTGGGTCAGCCCGCACGTCCGCACGGTTGACAGTGTGAGCGACCGACCGCGACACGGTGGTGGAATCCGCCAGCCCAGCACTTGAGAAGACTCCAATATGATGCAACCCTCATTTCTGCACTCGTCCGCGCCATCCCCTCTCGCCTCGTCTCAGCAAGAAACCCCACGGACCAGAAGCCACCATTCCAGAAGCTGGAAAGCAAGAGTAGAAGCCGAACGACGGGGGTGGAAGAAAAGGGGGGGGGTGAAAATGGACAAGCACAAGGCAAAAGAATACCTCTCCTCCCTCCTGAACAAGAACCTCCGCATCTCCACCACCGACGGCCGCCTCTTTAGGGGCTTGTTTCGATGCACCGACCCTGTAGGTATTTCTCCTCTGCCCAGCTGGAAAAAGATGAAGAAGAAGCGTATGAGGAAAAGAAGAAAAGGGTAAAGGATAAAGAAGAAGAAGAAGACAATACAATATGAAAAATATGAAAAATAAAAGAATATCTTTCAGAGAGAGTAAAAATAATATAAAGAAGAAAAAAAGGCCAGTCGCGACTAATTCCACAACACCCGCCCCCACATAAACAGGACCAAAACATCGTCCTGGCAAACACATACGAGTACCGCCGGCCCTCAGTCGCAGAAGCGCTGCCCGCCGCGGCAGAGTGTCCCGACGGCATGGCGTCCCGGTATCTGGGCTTGGTGGTTGTCCCGGGGCAGCATGTTGTCAAGATGGAGTTGGAGGAGTTTGCTAGCCAGGTTGGGGCTTGGAGGAGCGTTTCGTGAACAAAGGGGACGTTGCTTCTTTTTTTTTTTTTTTGTCTTTTGTCTTTTATCTTTTGTTTTCTATTTATATGTTCTATTGTCTGTCTTTCTTTTTCTTTCATCTTTTATTTCATCTTCTTTTGTCCTTTCCTTTCTTCCTTCCCTTCTTCCCTTCTCCTCTTTACATTTACATTTACATGCCAGCTGCACACCCGCTCGGCAATATGGGCCTCTTTCACACGGACCACAAGAGACTAGGATAGACATAAACACCAAAAGTTACTGGGACAGGCTTTGAAATTAAGGATAAAAAGTATACTATCAAACAATATTTCTCCCCAACTGACGTCCTTGCGCCGGCACCCTTCCAGCCTCCTAGCGAACAAAGCATCCCAGTCATGGAAAAATTAAAAACTACAAACGTCCCGTTGTACCAGTGGCCCTCATAGCCTATTTAAGAAGAAAAAAGGAGAAAAAAATTAATATCATTACCACCACTTCATCTTGTCATCTGTTGTTGCCGTCGTCGGGTTTCTGCGTAAGCCAGACGATCATGTCATCATTTCGCGCGTTTGCATTTCCATTGTGTCCACGAGTCTTCAAGGGATGAGGGGTCGTGGATCATCCGATGATGGCCTCTTGGGTTCGGCCCCGCGTCTCGCCGTTCGCCTCGCTGGCAGCCTCTTCCTCCTCTTCCTCCTCCTCCTCTTCTTCACTGTCCTCGTGGTCGCGGTCGTGGGCGACCCAAGAGCTGCCGTCGTTCAGGGGTGCGTCCTGCGCCGAAAGATCGTGGCCTTCGTTCCTGTTGCGAATGTTGTTGCGGCGGCGCTGGGACAGGGTGCGGGAGCGGGTGGAAAGCTTGGAGGAGACGGCAGCGTTGGAAGTCACCCAGTTGGTCAGGGCATCCTCACAGTCCTGGATGATGGCCCTACTAGCCTCGTAACCATCATAGGCCTGTCGAGTCTCGCCAGGAGTCACGGGTGTGTCGTCAATGAGCTCGAGGAGGTGTTTGCCGTAGCCAGCAATGATGGCGATCTTCTCGCTGTGCTCGCGGAGAGCATCGAACTGGTACGTGTAGGCTGCCTTGACCTTTTCGCGCGTGATGTTGGATAGTTGAGCCTCGGCGACGAGAGACTCGGCTTCAGCACGGACGAGCTCCTGCTCCAGGACGACAATTTTGGGAGAATTGGGTTCCTTGTACTTGAGCTGGGCAATCTGGTCGGTGATCTTTTGCTTGCCTGTTCGGGTATCAGCTTCCACATCATCGAACAAGACACACAACATCAACTACTATTATTGTTCTTTGGTGACAACACGTACGGTCGCGGCTGGGCTGGACAGAAGCTTCAATGTTCCGGATGCTCTTCATTGTGATGCGGTACTGGTCGTAGCGGTCGACATACTGGTCCTCCAGCTCGCCAATCTCGTAGAGAAGCACGCCAAGCTTGTCAGTGACATCGGAGACGTCTTCATCACCGCCTTCACCCCAGATGGAAAGTTGTTGCTGTAAAAGATGTCAGCTTTTCATTGTGCATTGTCACGAGATTTCTTTTTTTTTGTTCTTTCTTTCTTTCTATGCCTTTTTCTTTTTCTTTTTTGCGCGACTCAAATCCTGGGCATCACGAACAGCCACATCCATGCGCTCTTTAGCGACAGTCTCCAAGCTCCTCATGACATTCTTCTCCATCTTGACTAGCTGGGCGAGTTTCTTGGCCAGATCGGGACCGAAGGCACCGCCGGCATTACGACGCAGGGCATGACCTAGATATCTAACGTGTTAGTATCATTCCCCCTCACCTGCCCAAGTAGTGTTTCGTCCTGTCCAAGGAGGGTCTTTTGTCGGCGCCCGGCGCCGGTACATACCCAGGTTGCTCTTTCCAAAGAAGCGACCGGATTTGGTAGACGAAGGAGGAGGAGGAGGGCTCTGGAGAGGCGCACGAGTCAGCGATGGTTTTCGAACGGGTCGGGAGAGCGAGGCGAGCGTCGAGATTGTGCGAATGGACGGCAAAGACAAACAACATACCTGCAGCTGCGAGGCTGTCGGCGCACGGGTTGTGCGCATAGAATAGGTGCGATGCATTCTGGCGGTGTGGAACGAGTTTGGTATTGGGTACGAACTTGGAAGAGGGGCAGGGTAAGAATGACGACGAAGACGGGTACCAAATGGGAAGGGATGCAGGAGAGAAGAGAGGTTTTCAAAGAGAAGCGCAATACACGGCGAGGAGAGGGCCGCGCGGGGGGAGGGGGGGGGGGGGGGCAAGGTGGTGGTTATATGGCCGGGGATGATTGTGTTTTGCCTCGTTCGGCGACGTCATCGTCTTGGGCTGGAGCATCCAGGAGTGGACTGGGCTGGACTGGGCTGGACTGGGCTGGACTCGACTGGCGAGCCGGCTGGCCGTCTGGAGTCTGGTCTGGTGGACATGGATGGGGCCAGGCCGGATCGGCCAGCCTGGCTTGGCGTCCAGTGGCTAGCTCGACAGGCCAAGAGCGGCCACCACGGCACCAACAAGCTGCGCAGGTGCGGCGAGAAGCAACCCACTGTTGGCCGCCGTGGTCCGCCGTGGTCCGCCGTGGTCCGCTGTCCGCCCACTGTCCGCCCACTGTCCGCTCACTGTTGTACCAGACAGTCACCCGTCCGCTCCGACCGTGCAGACTACCTCGATTCGGAGGTACTGTGGGCTCAGGTAATGCCGGCTGAGCATTCAATGTTTTATTGTATGGACACAACACAGGATATACGATACGCTTGGTGCTTTCCCACCCTCCTCCTCGGGTCTTTCGGGTCGATGCGAAGTCCTGGCTCTGGCTCCTGGCAAGCTCGAAAGCGGCTCATGCCGGATTGGCATCAACCATGTCTTCTGCAGCTGGGTTGCAGCGCGGCTTGTAGCGCGGCTTGCAGCAGGGCTCACTCGGAATCACATTCTATTTGAGCGTACTCACAAGTGATGAGGTCATCGGCGGTCCGGATTGTGGCAACGACACAGTGTTTCGGCTCGCCACGCCACGCCACGTGATCGGATGACGTTGATGTCTCGTCCGCGTGTCTGGTCTTGTTTGCTCTTATCTGCGAGGCCTGGGACTTGCGGAGCAGCCGTTTTCATGTTGGGTTTCTAGTCGCTTTTTTTTTCTTTGTTTCCTTCTTTGTTTCCTTCTCTTTTTGGCCAGTCTGGTGCATTTCTGAATGTCTGCAAACAGGTGGCCATCTCACCCCAGGGTAAGCAGGACCGAGGGGAGCGGAAAGTGGCTGGTGTGGTGGCGGGTCGTTGTGATGGGAAACCCAGCCACTCACTCCGCGTCCGCCGCCAGCCGCCGCAGGGTGGCATTGTGCACGCCAACTGCCAGGTACTGCGTGAACACCACTGTGCGTAGTACATACCTACTTAAGTACTTAAGTAGTATGTATTATAAGTTAAGGACCTACTAAGTACCTACCTAGGTAAGTAGGTAGGTACGTAGGATTTTAGCAGCGGCACATCCTGAGGATGTGCATCCTCCTTTTGGCCCAAGGGTCAATGAACCAACAACAATATACAAAGCAATGACACACCCGCGGGCAATTGGAATGTCTGCGCTTCGAGCCCACCATGCAGCCGTGACACGTCGCTGCCCAGGTTTGTCCTGGCACACCAATCAGGCTTGATACTTTCTTCACATGTACAACATCGCATCGCGTAACCCGCTTCTCATCCCGATGCCAACGGGACATGGACACGACGAAAAAAAACCTGGACATGACGAAAAAACTTGGACATGACGAAAAAAACGCGTACCTTCATACTTGAGTGCCTACCTACCCATCCAACACCCACCCAACAACCATCCAACATCTGCTTCTGCCGACGACATACCTCACCAGCCCAAGTCTTGGGCAATTGCGCCTTTGATTTAATGCGCCCAGCTCCCTTGCGCCGGCTATTCTGACCCGGGCCTCCCCCACGCCCAACATCTTGGACATCTTGCGACCATGACTCAGAACTCGCCACCCCCTTCTTCGTTGGCAAATGGCCATGGTACAGGCGAAAGCTCTACAACATCTACCGATTTCTTTGTAGGCATCGGCCCGGCCGCCACCACTCCCGATGCGCCCTCGCAAGTGGCCATGCCGTCCGCTCCCGCATCAGACACCGCGGCCATCGACGGAACGACTCCCGAGGCGCAGACTGCGGTCGGCATCGAATGGACCATGGACAACATTGTAGCACGATTGCAGGCCGGCCGACGAGACATTCGCGAGCGCCACTCGCGTCTGACCGGCTATATAATCGAGTCCACCAAGCCCGTTGATCGTCGCGTGCACACAGGTCCCGATCTGTTCGCCAATGTCCGGTCGTCGCCCGTGGCGGAAAACAAGGGGGTCACGATGAGGGTCAAGTTCAAGCAACATTTGAAATCCAAACGAGACCAGCGAGAAGCACACTACATGCCCATATGTACCAGGACCAATGTAGATCGAGTGCCGCCCTACAGGTTCCATCACGTCGAGATTAAAAAGAACATTCTCACACCCAATACTATGCTCACCTTCGTACCGCACCTGAGGGATCTCGAGAGCTCCGAGGAGACCAAGTACAACGTCTGGCTCAAGGAGCTGGAGGACATTGACCTCAAATCCGGCTTCAAGCCCATGAACAGGGAGGAGAAATTACAACTCACCATACAAGGCGAGAAGGCGGCCACAGTGTCTCTCTACCTGGACCAATGGCTTCAGTCCATGGCGATGCCTGGCTGCACCAAGTCAGCCTTGATAAGTCACATGGCCGCTCGTGAATCCGATGACGCCATCACACCACGTCAGAAATCCGACATCCTACACTCGCAGGGCGTGGAAAACACCACACCGGGAGCTGACAAGGCGGCCAGCATCTTCACAGAGGCCTTTCAGCGTGTCTTCCGGAATGGTCTGCCCGCTGCCAAACAGGTAGACCTTCGTAGGGTGCTGATGCTGGATGAGTCCGTGGATACCATTATGGATTCCAAGCCCATAGTCAAGGACGCCACCAGTCTGGATGCCGCGGCGGATCCCCACGACGTCGAGGACGAGGACGAATTGGCCGAGACGAACCTAGCCACGTACTGCATCCTGGGCTGCCTCATCTGCTACAGCCATTCGTGCGACCACGGCGAGTACGACAACAAGAACATGAAGCGCACCTTCTCCATGGGCTCGTGCTCTCGGCTTTCGGATACTCTCAAAGCCAGACGAAAGGGTCGCATCCACGATGCTGTGACGGACAAACTCTGTCGACGGCAGTGCTACAGACGGGGCGCGGACCATGTGCGGATGCATCTGCACCCACGGCCATGGCTGGAGGATGAGAGAGTGGTGCTCCGATCACTCTACACCACGACGAGGTACAGCTCGTTTCGAGGCGATCCCATCTGCCTGGCGGCCGAGTTTCTGGACCGAAGCTGCGATGAAGTCTTTGCCGAGTTCACCTCGATGGGGGTCACGTTGCCGCGGCCGCAGCCTTGCGAAGTGCCGCGCGTCAAGAACCTGTCCTGGTACGATCGTCGCCGCAAGCTTCTCCTGGGCGACTGGCAGGACCATACCACTACCCATGCGCACCAGGGCCGGGAGAATCTCGAACCGTGCTCGCATGACGGTATCTGTGCACCACGTGTATGCTCGTGCGTCGACGCCGGCGTCTTGTGTGAGAAGTTTTGCCGGTGCACAGTCGAGGAGTGCGCTTACAAGTTCACGGGATGTGCTTGTCAGTCGCAGGGCCAGACGTGTCAGCAGAACCGGAAGGACAGGCCGTGCATTTGCCAGCAGCTGAATCGGGAGTGCGACCCTCAGCTGTGTGAGTCGTGTGGTGTTTTGGAGCGTGCCGATCCGCTCAACGCAGACGAGGACGACGTGCATGCCGGCGGATGCCAAAACTGTGATCTGCAGAAGGGCACGGGCAAATCCTTGCTGCTGGGCCAGAGCCAGCTCGAGGGCTGTGGCTACGGTCTCTTTACCGCCGAGCCCATCGCCCAGGACGAGTTTGTCATTGAATACGTGGGCGAGTTGATCACCCATGACGAGGGCGTCCGGCGCGAAGCTCGGCGCGGCGATGTCTTTGACGAGGCGTCCAACGTGTCCTACGTGTTCACGCTGCTGGAGAACGAGGGCATCTGGGTCGATGCGGCCATCTACGGCAACCTGAGTCGCTACATCAACCACGCATCAGAGCACGACACGCGGGGATGCAACATCACGCCGCGGATCCTGTACGTCAACGGAGAGTACCGCATCAAGTTCACGGCGATGCGGGACATTCAGGCCGGAGAGGAGCTCTTCTTCGACTACGGCGAGAACTTTCCCAACCTGACCAAGAAACTGCTGGATGACAAGGCGGCCAGGAAGCCAGAGACGGGCAAGACAAAGGGCGCGCGAACGACGCGCATCGAAGCCGACGGTTCGGTGCCACTCAAAAGCGCCAAGCTGGGAAGAAAGAGGGGGCCCGGGCGGCCGAGGGTCAAGCGAGACCTCCCGCCCGGGTTCGCCTTGGAGACGGATGCCAGATTGGCCCCCCTTGGCCGTTCACGCAAACGGAAGCGGGGGGGGACGGAACATGAAGCAGCAGCAGCAGCAGCAGCAGCAGAAGAAGAAGAACAAGAAGAAGAAGCGGAGGCGGAAGATGACGGAACGTCCACTCCCCTGGTGCTGCGCCAGAGGGCAATGAGGACGAGTCAAGATGCGGACGAAGCCGAGCGAGATGCAGAATGGCCCTGCTCGGCGGTGCGGGATCGGCGGCCGCGGCGCGCATCTAGAAAGCAGTGGCCGTCGGACACGCCTACCAAGCACGCCGAGCTGCCCAAGAAGACACGGGGCAAACGCGGGGGCGCGCGACCAGGCAGCGGACGGCCTAGAAAACATCCCCGACCGGCCCCCCCCAAGCCCGTCTTCGACCATTACGAGTTCCCGGACGACTCGCCCCAGAGGCCCATAAAGCCGCCCCTGACCCCGACCGCAGTAAAGGCCGAAACGGCGGCAGCAAGCCCAGGCTCGTCGCGCAACGCCACGACGACGCCGGAGCCGAAGCGCGCGACGCGCCGCTCGGACAGGACGCCGGTCACGGAGATTCAGGACAGCGATGACGACGCGGACGATGCGGCGGCGGGTGCCGTGGCGTTTCCGGGCTCGGCCGGGCGGTCGCGAAGAGAGAGCGGTGGGGATGGCGGCGGGGATGGGACGACCCGGCAGCCGGGGAGAGGTCAGGCGGCCGACGAGGGGGAGGATGAGGACGTGAGGGTGCGGCAGCGGAGTGGGCGGGCGGCGAGGATTCGACGGCTGCCGGCCAAGTTTCGGGATGAGGATATTTGGACCTAGGCTTTGATGTTTTGTGTGTTTCTGGGAGGGTGGAGCGGCGAAATGGATTTGCTTGTATGTGTGTATGTGTGTATGTGTGTATGTATGTGTGTATGTGTGTGTGTGTGTATGTGTGTATGTGTGTATGTGTGTATGTATGTGTGTATGTGTGTGTGTGTGTATGTATGTATGTATGTATGTGTGTATGTACATACATATGTATGTGTATATGTGTGTGTTGCGCGTATACAAGGTGGGTAGTATCAACAACCTCGTAACCAACATGGCAAACCGAAGACCAGGATCGACGGACACATACATGGTGTGGTGCTGCCTGCCGCGATTACTTTTCGGCGAAAGGCATGTATGATTATGAGCAGGTCATCCCCAGTCACGATATAATTTAGTGTGCAAGGTTTTGGAATACTTGGGACCGACTTGCCTGTCTGCGTCTGCTGTTCCGAGTGCCCACTTGGGTACTTTGTACGAGGAAAACAGACGCGGTCGGTCGGTATAGGTATTTTGTCAGTATCAAACCGTTTTACATTGGATTGTATGGTACAATACTTGGGATTATATAGACACGAGTAGGTCAGGTATTCAAACCAGGTCCTAAACCCAGATAAGTACCTACATCAAGTACTGTACGTATTTATGTATATGCAAGATTGGACTTACTGTACTCATCGCCAGCCTCATCGTCGGTCCCCCGGCACGGGAGCTAGACCGCAACCTGCCTGGGACCCACATGCACAGCCCCACAGACCCGCACGTACCGGCGATGACGTTGCCAGCTCGTCGTCGCAGCTCAAGCCACCGAACCCAAACAGGCCACATTCACCTCCGAGCCTCCCCCACGAATCCGTGTCCCAGAAAAAAAAAACCAAAAAAAACCACCGCGTCCGTTTCTCCCCTAAGCAACCGCATTCTTTGGCCATCACATCGGATTTCTCCCACCTAGCCGTTCTCTCTGCTCCATCTGCCAGACCGCTCGGATCCCGACTCGTCCGTCCCGCCTACCCGACAGCCGCCACCATGACGCTCTACTACACCCTCGTAAGTCAGACCCTCGTCCCGAATGTCTCCAAAAGGCGAGAAGAAGGGCCGTGAAGAAGAGGGAGAGACGGGGGGGGGGGGGGGGGGGGGGGGGGAGGAGGGGAGAGAAGGCAGAAAGAGGCTAGAAAAGAGGCCGCTTGGAATTAACGTCACGCTCTGTGCGTCTAGGTGTTTTTCCTTCTCGTTATAGAGATGACGCTGTTTATGCTCCTTCTCATCCCGCTGCCCTTTACGGCGAAGCGAAAGGTGTTTACGTACGTATTGCCCGACTGTGGTCATTGTGCTTTTTTTCTTCTTTTTTTTCCCCTCTCTGTTCGTGTGTGTGTGTGTGTTCTTGTAAGCTTCGGCGTCTGGCCTGGGAAAGCTGACCGCCGTTTTTGCCTCGTTCCTAGCTTCATCTCGCAGAATCCCGTCGTGTCCAAGGTGATGCATTGGCTTCGCATCACCTTCATCTTCATCTTGATTCTCTTCATCGATAGTGTCAACCGCGTGTATCGCGTGCAGCTGGAGGTGATTGCCGCGGGAGAGCAGACATCCAAGGGAGCGTAAGTCGGAATGGGCCCCCCTTTTCCCGGCACGGTTTGCTCAGACACACTCGTCTTGTGACATTTTGGTCACAAATCTTTTGCTTTTGCCCCCCCCCCCCCCACCCCCAAAAAAAAAACCAAGAGAAAAAAAAACAAGAGACAGAGATCTAGAGTTACTGAAGCCAGCGTGAGCAGTGCTATCCTTGGCCACGAACGCCTCGAAGTCCAGGCCCGCAAGTTCTACGCACAGCGCAACATGTACCTCTGTGGCTTCACCCTCTTCCTGTCCCTCATCCTGAACCGCATGTACCACTTGATGCTCGACAACATGCATCTCGAATCCAGGGTCAAGGCCTTTGAGAGCAACAAGAGCTACAAGGAGGGCAAGTCGAGCCAGGTGGCGGAGCTGCAGAAGAAGCTGTCGCAGAAGGAGACTGATTTGCAGACGCTGAAGAAGCAGAGCGACCAGCTGCACAAGAGCTACAACGACCTGGCCGACCAGGTTGCTGCCCAGGATGGTGGTGAGAAGGACGGCAAGAAGACGAAGTAAAGGACAGTCCAGGCTCGGGAGGCGACGCCCCGAGCCGTGAAGAATCGGGACTGGACATGGATGGAGCAAGTTTCTTGGACAGGCAATAAAAAAAACAAAAAAAAAAAGGTGTGTCATGCATCAGGAATGCCAGCCTGACGCTCTGCGCCTCCATCGACGCACGAGCAGTGGCCAGCTCCCTCCTTTGCAATCTACGGTTGGCAGCCACGCTTGTCGGCCTCGGAAGCGAATCATCGGTATGGAAAAAGAAGAGACGTGCGAAATGGGCTCTGTAATAGTCCGCTCAAGACAAGATTGAGCACTTTATGCCACCAGCAATGTCATGTCCTTCGTCCTCGTGAATGTTTCTGGTTCGTTTTGCTACCTCACTGGTGGATGCAACATGTGACACCTCGTCATATCGTCAGACGCGACCATGCTTGCCGTCCACCCGATGCCATTAAATACATCCGGCCAACGGGATGGTATAGCCAGCGCGCCGTGCATCTGCCAAGACTGCCCCTTGCGACGCGTCGAAGTCGTGCGTTACGGGCTGCCAACGGTAAGGTGGGGTGTGTACTTGCCATGACGGGACAGGCATAGATGCAATGGGACGAGTGAGCCTGGTTGTTCAGGTCGGGGGGACGACTTGGTCCTGGAGTATGGAGCGGATTGGATTCGAGAAACTCGCGAGTCGCCGGAGATAACGTCGCACGTCGTGTAAAGGGACGGGTAAAGGCATCTTTTGAATGGAAAACGACGCGAGCAACACGAATCCGTCCATGACGCCTTTTTATTCATCTAGTTCGAAAGGTGCTGTTGGAAGATGTGGGACTGTGCAATACCCCTTGTACAAACGCCAGATGCCGCCCAGCCCTCGAAAAGACCAAAAAAATGAACCAAACAAAAGAAACAAACAAAACAGAGGCAAAGGGCCATCACGAAAAGTTCACGTATGCATGCGTGGCATACAAAGACAACTAACCCCCCACGCATCGATATATAGCGCATCACGCCTCCCTCCAGGACGGACATTTCCTGACAAAAGAAAGGGCTTGGCAGGACGAAGTCGTGGAGAAGAAATTGCGATGAGAGAGAGAGAGGAAAAAAAAGTGGGAAGCACTTGATCAACCATCGCGTTCTTGTTTCTTGTTGACGCGTCACTCCCCTTGCGCTAGACGAGAGGGGGGAGGCATCAAGGACGACGCACGTCTCGTCTCTTCAGTATCGGTCGACGTCGGGCAGCATAATGCTGACATTACTGCATGATTCGGCCTCCTCGACAGTAAATTTAAAAACAAACTTGTACAGGTCCCGGAGAAATGTGTAGCGCGGTGAGCTGCTGCTCATGATCTTGACGCTCTTGGCCAAGTCTTGCGCCATGAGGCGTTTCGGAAGAACATGATTGTGTGCGAGAAGAGAGTCCGTGAGAACACAGTTCTTGTAATGCTGAAGAAGCGCGGCGTGGCTGGGCAGAGAGCCAAAACACCCTGGTCTCAGGCCCTGCACAAATTCTTGCAACGAGTTGGATTCCGTCTTGGCATCGGCCTTAGGGTCGCGTGCGTAGCCCATGTGCATTGCGGCCACGAGAACGAGTACTTTCAGGCGCACAATGTTGACATCTTCCGTCGTCGTCGTCGTCGTCTTGGCCGTGCTTGATGTTCGATTGCTACCCCGCGAGTAGCTCGACATGTTGGATGCATTGCTAGACCACCGGCCTCCGCGCCCGCCATCACTGCATGTTCCCAGAACCATGATGTTGGGCATTTGAGGCGACCGGCTCTCGGGCGAGATGGGCGTGTCCTCAAACTCGGTGACGGGAGTCTCGGGCACGGGAAGCGACTGGCGGGCCCGCTCTTCCTGATGACTGCTCTTCACACTCTCCCGCTTAGAAGGGGCCAGTGACGATGGATTGGATTGCCGGCTCTCTCTTCCAGACTGCACGACGGGCTGCGGAGGTGGAGGAAAGAAAGGTGCCTGGTTGAGCCGAGGCGTGTTTCGGTCGGGGCGAATCTGCATGCAGCCAGCCTTGAAAACATCACTCAGATCGTAACATGCCTGAACGGTCGAGCCTAACAACTGTTCGTCCAATGGCTTTCCGTCCCGTCTGTTTTGTCGGAGGTTGAAAAGCATCCAGACAAGGCTCCAGCATGCACTTAGAAGATGATCCGGCTCTTTAGCCGATTCGCTTCTCAACTTCATCATGCGGTGACATAGCGTGATGTAAAAGTCGAGCGTTCTCTCCGTGAAAGGATCTAGGAGGTTCCTTTCGTCTTGGGCACTGTAAAGGCTAAGGGCGCTGTAAAGGCTATGGTTCATCTTGTTAGCTGGGACACACTCATCCCCGCCTCGAACAACAACGACAACAACAACGACACACAGAACAAAAAAAAAGGGCGGGGGGCGGGGGTTCGCATAGAACATATTTGGTCAAGGGCGTTCATATCCATACTGATTAGTTAGCTCATAATTCGTACGAAAGAGCGAGTCCAAAGTCTCATCCAACTTGGGCCTAATATCGTAAAGGGCTTGAAAAAATTTGCGGCACAGTTTCAAGTTCGTCCTGACATTGAGCGACACAGGATCTTCATCGTAGTTCTTGTACAGATGCTGACATAACTTCCAACACATTTTCCGGGCGTTTGCATGAGAATCCAGGGCACCAGAGCTATGAACGCTGCGTGCGGGATTCATCTCACTGATGTGGGCTAGTGTCTTGCACAAAGTCCAGCAGTTTTGTAGCGCCTTTTTCAAAGTTTTATTTTGGTCATCAGCGGGCCGTAAGAATGGGGCACCAGAGTATTCATCATTTTCATCGTCGTCGTCGTCGTTGTCGTTGTCGTCGTCATCTTCGCCCTCAGCTTCGGTTTGTTCGTCGATTTCTGTGAGTGTGAATAAAATATTCCAAATATTCCCCAAGCGGTAAATAAAATATGTTCTATGTCTTACTCTCAAGGCTGCTTGCGCTTCTGGATCTCATTCTGCCATCATCACTCAACATGTCTTGGCAATCTTTAGCTCTAGGCGTGGCGCTCTCTAAACTGTATCTGACAGGCTTCACATCTGTGGAAATTGGTGGTCGAGGAGGATGCACCGACAGCTGGTGGGAAACAAAAACGTAAGAAGATGAACATTCTGCACAAGGGGCAACATAATCTTCGACCGCCATACCTCTTGCAAAGGCTCATTGACATGTTCTGGAGTTGAAGCTTCCTGGTTGGCCTTTGGGGATGTTCGCTCACTAGATGGGCTTTTCCGGCCCGACCAAGAGGTAGACGTCTGGCAGATGTACTTGTCAACAAGCTGAGAATGATGTCTACGAAAAACGAATTGCGGAAGGAGACGGCGCACCCAACTGGCAAAGCTTTCAGGAGCATGTATGACAGAAACAGCTTCCTCTGTATTCGACTGCCGCACGGTATCGGACAGGTTCGTCGTGAGCATGAGCAGCTGCTACTCGGCAAAGGTCAGAAAATGGACATGATTCGATCTGGCCAAGTGAACAGAAGACAAACCTCGGACGGCAGGTATACATCTCGACAGTGTCCTTGCGCAATCTCATCCGAAGCGTCGTCCTCGATCTCAGTGGTTTCTGTACCATTTGACGTCACAGGTGATGGTCCAACTATATCACTCGGACTCATGATGTTCATTGGAAGCGATGCTACGCGATGGACCGACTGGGATCGCAACATTGCCGAGTCTGTCGCGGGTGGGGGTGATGAGCTAGGAAACCGTGTTAGCCAAGAAGCTCAACTCGAGGTAGGCATTTTTGTTGCATACACAACTCTGAACGGGGAGCGAAGTCTCTTTGGCTCTGGCGAAGCAGACATATCGCCTTGTTTTCCGAAGAGAAAGTGCAAGTTATCAGTCGACGATCTCACGAAACCTCCCATGCCATAGCTTAGAGGTGGTTTGGACATGAAATCACGGGCAACGATCAAGTCACCGGCAGCAGTCCCAGCCGAGTAGGGTGTCAGCCACGTTCGACGCCGGTCAGGTATGCAATATGTACTGAAGTGATGGAGGCCGAGGAGCTTGATCGTGGACTTGTCGAGCTCAGCACAAGGATTGCCGGAGGGGCCGATCCAGGCGGCCAAGTCGAGTCGAACTTGTGATATTCGACAAGGCAGTCAACAGGAAAACAGCTCAAGTCGTAAGCCTGGTTGTGCTGGAAACGGCCACACCTTTTTGCGCTCGCGGCGGGAAGAACCGGGGAGCTGGAGCGGAGGAGCGGAGGAGCGGAGGAGCTGCCAAGATGGCACTTTCGAAGCCTTGTTTGGCGGCAAGCTTGCGTGATGAAGAAAATCCCCAGACGGGGAGGAGGGCTAGGGAAATGGGTCGTCTCCTCCGGCACGACGAGCGGGCGGCTTCGATGAAGACGCGGCTCTGTCCAATGGCGGTGTCAAAAGTGGTGGCACTGGGTGCGCGTTGGTTGGGGTATGGTTTGTCCTGCTTCACCCCTGCCAGCCGCAGTGCGTCGCCTGAGACTCGCCGCCTCGCGAGTCCATCGTCGTCGCAGGTCCATGCCGGTCCACGTTGGTCCACGGCGTTCATGGTGTCCACGGCGTCCATGGCGTCCGTTGCGTCTCCGTCCGACGTCCCAGCCAGCCAGCCATGCCAGCCAGTCCAGGCCAGGCCAGGCCAGTCCCACGCGGGCCGCGAAAGGCTGAATACCCCTGCGGACACTGCTCTTTTTTTAAATAGCACTGAGCCAGCCCTTCCTCGGCCGATGGAAAGGAATCATGGGTGCCTGTTGTTTAGCCAAGTGGGGTAACGGCTCTCCATTCCGCGCGAGCTGGCTGGTCAGAGGCTCGCTCAGAGCACTCAGAGCCGTGGTGGAGTTTGAGCCGACGTGTGGGTCTGCAGGGTTCCGGCGCTTAGTTGCATGTCTTCAACGTTTTGTTCACTCCAAGCTTTGAAGGGGCGTAACCCTAGCAGGTGCCGAGGGTTCGAGTTAAAGAGCAGCAGCGTCCGGAACATCATAGGCACCACCCGTGGCGGATTGCTATCGTCGCTCGCCCGCAGTCGAGGAGGCCATGCCGCTTCACCATCCGTGCAGACAGCTTGTCTCCGGCCCCCGCGTGGCCCGGGACTGGCTTGGTGGACGAATCTGGACGAATCCCGAGTACTGATCACCCACCACTCAAGTCCTCGTGATTACTGACCTCCTACCTACGTAGGCACCTAGGTAGTCTGCGTCCCGAAGATCTGGTCGCGGCGTCAAACGATGTCTAGCTGGTGGAGACCAGGATTTTGTAGCGTCTTGCAGGGTCCAGTGACTCCAGTCTGTTCCACGTTGCACTTGTGTCCAGCGGCCCCGAGAACCACTTTGTCTGGAAGCCAATAGCGTCATTCTCATGTCTGTAGCTCGGCGAGTCCACTCACGGACAGGGTAGGATAGGATAGGTGGGATATCGCCATGCAATAAAGCGTCAGCTTTTCTTGTTCTTATGTCCCCTTGTGTCTTCTTGAGGTGTGGAAAAAACTATACAATACATCGCGTCGGGATCCTGTCCACTTTGCTCCAAGAAAACACCAAGGTGAGCAAGAGCGCGTCCGGACATCTGTGACGCGCTGCACCGGGCGTGTCCGCGGGACGCTCCTTCCTCACGGCGCTTACAAGCCCTTGTCCTTGTCATTGGGAGCAGGGACCACTGTCCCTGACACCTTCCCGCGTCCCCATTTGCCATGAATGATGCATGCACATTTGTGGACTCCAGAAAAAAAAAAAAAAAAGAGAGAGAGAGAGAGAGAGAGAGAGAGAGAGAAAGAGAGAGAGAGGAAGAAGAACAAAAATAATAATTGTTCTCTCAAATACTCGCCCTAAAATTAATAGAGTCTGAATCGTCATTATCAGGACTCAAAGTAGTTGGGAGTATTGACATCACATCGAACTGTAGTTGTACGGCGCAGGACGTCTAATGCCAGACTTTGTTGGGCAAGAACGTCCCATTGCGCAAGGCGACCGACCACTCTACATACACATTTGGACTGCCCGCCTCTTCAGCACACCGCGTCTGACATGTTGTGGTTAACATGCGCGCTGCGTCGCGACGAGCTCACGAGCACCTCAACTCATCGCGACCAACCGAATGGAGCATATGTACATATGTACATACATATATACAACAGTGGGTGTATGTATGTATGCTGTTGTTTTTTCTCGATTTCAGTTTCAGGTGCTGTCAGGGACACCCCTGCATTGTGGATCTCCAGCTCACGACACTACTACTCCTTCTTTGAAGCAGCACTATCCTGCCCAAGATGTACATGCATACATATGTATGTACAATGTATGTACTAGTGATATAAATAGTTCAGAATATCTAGAGTGCATACATACACATGTCATCACAAAGAAGACAAACAGGCGGTATGTCCGATCCTAGATGGGGAACGTGCGGTGCGGAGCGCAGATGCGACCTGCTGTGACTGCCCAAAATACGGTCTCAAGGGAGTCAAAATGCCCCAGCAGGCGAAAAAACAAGACGCCCAAAAAGTGAGAAACGCGGTGAAATTTTGGCTGATCAAAATCAACATATTAGCAAGGTCATACATCGTTTTGACTCTAATATCCTACTTGGAAAATCATATCTTCTCAAGAAAAAAAAAAAAAAAAAAAAAAGACAAGCACACATTGACAGGAGCATTTTGTAAATCAACGGAAAACTCTAGAAAAGCAAGCTAGCCAGGAGCATCATGACCGCAGAAGGACAACGTCAAAAGTCCAACCGCAACTGCGGATCGCATAAAGGCGAGAATATGAACGACTTTTCCAGATGTTCCTCGCAAGACCACCATCGAGTTTGCGGCATGCTTCTCGCGGGCGACATCGTGTCCAGGAACCCAAAAGTTATGGCTCAAAAGTTTACAATTATCTCGAACGCGACAGCATAACCTTTCCGCGCGCCAAAAAATCATCATCGATTCATCAAAAGACCCCAAGAAACGCCATACTATGCTAAAAGTGTTACATGAAGAAACATGAAGAGCTCATGCCATTTCGTTGAGCCGTTGCTTCTTCTCATTTCGTCCGTCAGGAGTGTATCTGGTGGCGCAATTAGAACTGATTCGCTTGCAAGGACACAGGGGCCTCGGCATCTTTGTCTTGGTTATTACATACTTCAACAGCTTCTCAATGAGGTCGACGTGCGTCATAATCATACGGCGGCAGCAGTATCGCTTCAGGCCAAGTTCGTCCATGGCATCGCTTTAAAAGCAGAGTCAGCTCCTGGTGAACTTTCGCATGCTAGACCAGTTCGTGAGTGCTCACCCGTCGGTTTTCCTTGGATCGGCAATCAGCTGAAGATAGCGTTCCCAGAGGTCGCCGGTGACCTGCGACAATTAGCAAATTGCAAATCAATAACCACAGCAGGATCCATTACCTTGCCGCAGGAGAAGCATCGGATGGGAATAATCATGATGTCGGTGCAAAGCTTGCGAGCTAGACCGGATGCTAGAACAAGGAGAAAGTATTGAAGATTGCGACTTTGGTTGCCCTGCGCGCGCAAAATGGTGCTAGCAGATCTTGAAAATAAATATCTTGCCACCGAAGTTTCGCCGCGGCCTGGTTTTCTTATCTTATCAACAAAAAGTTCATTGCGGGACCAAAATTTCTGTGGTTAGTGTAAAACAGCAGCGACCCCAGGACGACCTTTGTTTCAATCCACGAATTTATCGGCTGCGGTGCAAATTCCTTTCTATTTTTGCTGAATGTCCCAGAAGCTCAGCTTGTCAAATTAATTCAAGCGGGCATCTCAGCAAAAATCATGGCCGGAACCAAGAGCCCTCGGGCCAAAGATGACATTACGAAAAAGCGCAAGCGAGACACCAACGACAGCGACGGCAAGCCCAAGAGACATCGGCAGCAGCAAGGCTCTCATAAGAATGTCAATGGGAGCAATGGCGTGGCCACTCAGGAGCTCCAGCATACGGAAGCAGAGGCCGTGGATTCTCAGCCATTAACAGCGTTCCGCCCTCAAGAAATCATTCGCTCGTCTGATGATGGGGGTGCAGGCTGGAGAATTTCTAAGCCCATGGGCGGCAGAATGTTGGACGTAGATCCCATTCTCACGGCGGATGAAAAGTAAGGCGCCTGATCCCAGATTGAGTTCATGTTGGTCGCTAACTTCTTCTTCAAAAGACATCTCATTCTTACCTATAATACATCACTCCAGGTCTACAGCACCGCGGACTCTCTTCTCGTTCGCCGCATTCCGATCACTACTCTCGACACCTCCTCCTCCCAAGGTTCAACGCCTGCTCGACTTGTTGCGACACGGCTCTCCCAACACAACCCTCAACTCGTATGGGTGGTTTGTTCCGCGGGAAACGTCTACTGTGTGAACTGGACACGCGGCGAAACCCCTCGACTGGCTTTTCAGACTGCATCTGGCACAGCAAAGGCTCTGATTGTCGTACCGGCTTCGTATGCTGCCACAAAAGAAATCCTCATCATCGCAGAGTCGGACAAGCCGAGTCGCATCGATGTTACTGCCTACAATCCTGGCGATGGTAGTGAGGCTCAACCCAAGAGTCTTCTCACACTCAAGAAGCAGGGTCATGGTCTTCAAATTCTCGAAAGCAGTGACGACGGCCAGGTCATTGTCGGTGCCTTCCAAGATCAGTTGTTTTTTGGCATCGCTTCTGGGTCCGCCGATAATTATGAAGACTTACGATACGAGTTCTTCTCTTTCGACAGCCCTGACCTCATCACTTGCATTGATTTGAGACGACGACAGCGATCACCAGGCGGTAGAAAAACACAGTCTGCCTCGGAGAGCGCGATCGATGTTATTGTCGGCGGGGCTCGAGGCGGCATCTTCATTTACCGGAATGTAATCTCTGCTGTGACATCGGGAAAGCATCATTCAGTCAAGCATGGGCTCGATGTGCAAAAACATCACTGGCATCGCAAAGCCGTACACGCCGTCAAGTGGTCAAGAGATGGTGAGTCTTCCATTGTCTGTCCAGAGTATGATGCAAAAATAGGACCACTCACCCATACATGTCTTTAGGAAACTACTTCATATCAGGTGGATCCGAAAATGTCCTTGTCGTCTGGCAGGTTGACACTTCAAAGAAGGACTTCCTTCCCCACTTAGCAGGCAGCGTGGAGAACATTGTTGTATCGGCCACGGGATCGTCCTATGTCCTCCACATGGACGACAACTCTGCCATGGTACTCTCCACTGCCGAGTTGAAACCCACGGCTTACGTTGCAGGAATACAATCAGCTGCTGTCGATGCATCTGAGCCAAAAGACTTGCTTATTCGTCGCGTGTGGGATACGCCAGAGCATGTTCGACGACCGGTACCCGCCGCTTTTAGGCCCACTGACTCAACAAGACTCCATGTATGTGTGGGCAACGGGCGGCAAGCGACCATGTCTGGAGATTTCTCGGCCCCTTTGTTGCAATCCTTCGACCTCGCATCCTTCACTAGCATTTCAAAGCAGGCCCTTGCACGGACTCAGCCAACAGATGTCAACCTTACGAACAAAGGGTACGTCATTGACGAGCCATTAGTCACGAACATTGCCTTTTCTGGAGATGGCCGATGGTTAGCAAGCATTGATGAGTGGCGACCGACGGCTAGAGATGTGGAGAACATTTCCAGCGATTTGAGAGAACAATTCATGCGCGAGAGACACGAAATATACCTGAAGTTCTGGGAAGTCCGCAATGATGGCGAGCCGTTGGCTCTTGTATCCAGAATTAACGCCCCCCACGCCACGAAATATCCGGAGAAAATACTCGGTCTAGCCTCCGATCCCACATCTAGTTCTTTTGCTACCATTGGCGCCGATGGAGTTGCGCGAATCTGGCGACCGCGAGCTCGACTTGATAACGGAGTTGCTGTCAAGGATGAGCAGGGGAAAGATGCATTTTCCTGGAACTGCGCTCAGGTCATTGCTATTGGCAATGGCACGACCATCGACGATGGCACCGACCTCACAGAACCCACCAGGTATCCAATCGAGGTTCAAGGGAGTGCCACGTTCTCGGAAGATGGCTCAACGTTGTTTGTTGCCTTTGGCGCAGGTGACGCTGGCGTTGTATTCGCCATCGATGTCACATCCGGCCGCGTGGTGAAGACCTTGGAGGGGCTATGGAACGGCAAGCTACAGTCCATCTGTGCACTGTCCTCTTATATCGTTGTCTTATCTGACGACCTGAGGGTCTATGATGTCGTCGGCGATGAACTACGCTACGGCATTGCCATGCCGAAAATCAGTGGCGTCTCTGAATTGCTTCAGCTGGCCGTCGACCACGTCTCGGGGCATTTCGCAATCACACTGCCCACTGGTGGGGTATCCAGCATTGGCGTATTCGATCCCGAAACCCCAGAACCACTGCTCGTCAGAACCACGCCTCATAGAATAGTCAGTCTCGTCTCAGCACCCGCGACAAGTGGCTTCATTGCCCTCGACGATGCCGCGCAAGTATGGGTGATTGCGGAAGGCTCAGACCCGTCGTCACTAGCTACTGTTCAGCCGTTGCAGGATCTCCAGCTGGATGATGCCTCGGCATCAGTCGAGACGTCAAAGAAAACTGACGAAGTTTTACTTGGCGATGATGATATTATGGACGTGGGCAGCGAAGATGAGCTGGAGAGGGTGGATGCAACTGACGGTGATGTTGACATGGCAAACGATGACGACGACGACGACGACGACGACGATGTGAACATCCAAGTCATTCCTCAGCAGATGTTGACGGATGTATTCGATGCCGCGCCTGCATATGCCGCGCCCTCTATCGAAGACATGTTTTACAAGGTTACGGGGATGCTAGCCACAAAGCCTCTTGCAGAACCATGAGACAAGGTCAGGTTGGCTGCATGTATGTATGTACATATATAGGACGGGAACGAGTGTACATGTATGACATTTCACAAGTTATCTCATCTCTCTGGGTGTACAAGCCGGAGTTCCAACTTTGCTCCAGGCCAGCCAATGAGGCCCGAGGACACGCCCGATGTGTAAGCGAAGCCGCATGGTCAATGGTTCGGCAACACGGCCAACACGTCGCTGCTGCTCCAACCGGTGCCGGGTAGTCGCACACGAAAGTGGGGCTCTGGGGTAAGGTGGACCGTGTTTGGCGACCGGAGTAAGATGGGACTGAAGGGGTCCTGCGATTACGCCATCTATGGTCCGAAGAGGTGATGCGTAGTCGTAGCAGAGAGCGACCTGTTGTCTGCTACGCACCCGATAGCTGTATATAGGCCGGGAAAGATCCATTTCAGCAAGTTGGAACTCGACCACATTGAACACCCCCCCCTTTTTTTTTTCCTGATTTCTTCTCCCCACGGATCTGCTCCTTGCCCCCCCCCCCTCCTCTGGCTCCATTATGCAACATCGTCTGCCTGGGACCTCCCACTCATCCCAGCCATGTCGTTCACTTCCATCCCGGTTTTAGATCTCGACCTGGCCAGGAACCCGGACACGAAGCCCGCGTTTCTGGACCAGCTCCTCCATGCGCTTATGGAAGTTGGCTTTCTGTACCTGGAGAATGTCGGTATCCCGGAGGAGCTGTTCGACGAGGTGATTGCCAAGGGGAAAGCGTTTTTCGATATGCCGCTTGAAGAAAAGTATGTTTCCTGTTTCTCTTTTCTTTCTTCCAACGTAGACTTTGTTTTGTTTTGTTTTCCTTTTGTTTTTGTCTTTCTTTTTTTCTCCTCTCCTCTTCTTTTTTTTTTGTTATAAAGAAAAGGAAATAAATAGACAAAGAAATCCCTATTTATAACAACTCCTCTCCAATGCAGACTCAAGATTGAAATGAAAAACGCAAACTCCTTCCTCGGCTACTCGCGCCTGTCGGCCGAAATCACAGCCGGCAAGACGGACCACCGCGAGCAAATCGACCTGTCGACCGAGCATGCCGTACCCGCGCCCGGCTCGCCGCTCTACCACAACCTCCTGTCGCCGAACCAGTGGCCCTCGGAGCAATGGGCGCCCGGCTTCCGGGCCACGTACGAGGAGTACATGCGACGGATGGGCCAAATGTCCATCTGGTTCACGGGGCTCATTGCCGAAGCCATCCGGTTGCCGGCCGACGCCTTTGACAAGTACTTTGACGAGGACCAGCAGCACAAGCTCAAGATTGTGCGGTATCCGGACATGGCGGAGCTGCGGGGGGACGACGACGACGACGACGACGGGCACGACGCTGAGGCGAATACGAGTACCGGGCAGGGGGTTGGGCCGCACAAGGATAGCATGTTGACGAGTTACCTCCTGCAGGCCACGTCGCATCGGGGTCTCCAGGTGCAGAACGTGCGAGGGGAGTGGATAGACTGCCCACCCGCGGAGGGCACGCTGGTGGTTGCCATCGGGCAGGGGATGGAGGCGTTGACGCAGGGGGTTTGCGTGTCGACGACGCATCGGGTTCTTTCGCCGGCGGCGGGGTCGGGACCGAGGTTCTCGATCCCCTTCTTTCAGGGCGTGAAGCTGGATGCCGAGTTTGATGACCTGGAGACGGTGGGCGTGGGGAGGGTGCCCGGGGAGGTGAGACGGCGGCGGGAGGAGGTGATTGAGCGGACGGGCGGGAGGATCGACGACGTCGAGTTTACGTTCCGCAGGGGGGCTGCGGCCAAGACGCTGGGCGAGGCGACGCTGCGTAATCGAATCAAGAGTCATCCCGATGTTGGCGAGAGGTGGTATCCGGATATATTGCGGGCCATTCGGGAGGAGCAGGCGGCGGCTGCGGCTGCTGCGGTCGAGGACGAGGCTGGGGCCAAGCATACTTCTGCAGCTCTTCGGACGAATAGCGGAGCCACCGCCTCGGCGGCGGTTGGGGCTCATTGAAGTAGCAAAGACTGGGCAGGTAGCATACATATGTCGTCACGGCAAGTATGTTCTGAACTTCTGTTGAATTGCTGCCACGAACCATGGACACGTCTACGACTTCCGCTATGCTGTGATGCCTCCACTACGAAGCTCGATTTCTCGTCCCCGATGCCGACGCCTGCGCTAAATGATTATGCTGTGAAACGCTCTTCTATTTTTCTGCTCTCCATCTCAAAACCTCGTCAATATCATATCCAATTTCTACGTGTAACCGTGCAGAGCGGACCTGCTTAAAGCGTCTTGCCAGGGAAGCAATCGGCAATTCCTTTGTTGTGCTTGTTCTGGGCATGTTCCAGGAGACTAGAACCAACCGATGATGAGCGTGTGTTAGCACTGCAAGTTCAGGGGAGATGGTCCTGCTCAATCGGGTATGGGACGGACGGCCGAGATGACGAAGGGGTTGTTGGACGTACGCAGGGCCCTTTGTGGTGGAGAGGAAAGTAGCCTTGCAAACTTGGCACTGAATGTTCATGGCCTGCTGATTCTGTGGAGAAAAGGACAACGTCAGCGGGGGGGAATAAAAGGGAAGAAGGCTGGCTCCAATGGCAGCTTTGGGAATGGTGTGCCACGTACGACTTTCAGTTGCGACTTGGCGACCTTGCTGTCTTTTGCGTTGCGCTCACGCTTCTGCTGGGCCTTGGCTCCCTGTGCACTGTGTCAGCCACGCCCAGAGGAGCAAGAACACGTCGCGGTACTTCATACGTTTCCCATGATGGCGGGCACGCGGGCTTGTTGGGAGAGATATTATGGTTTGGGGCGAGTAAGCGCTGCGCTGCGACACGTCGACGGCGTGCGAGGAACGGGCAGTGTTCGGTCGGTCCTGGGGGGCGGGAGGCACGGCAGGGATTTGGTGTCAGCGGATGGCTTGATCGAATTGCGTGGGCGACGGCGGCTGGCCAAGGAATAAAACAGGACGGGTTCTTTTCCGTAGAGTCCAGTCCGATACAGTGCAAGGGTAGAATGAAGCGCGGTTGAAGAACGAGGAGAGGATCCAGATGGATGGTGGGCGGCGGCTGCGGTGGAAAATTTGATCCGCCCCAAGTAGATTGCCAGCCGGGACGTCTCGACAGACGTCAGTCGACCGACTAGACTGAGGCTGGTGGCTCCTTCTTGGCGTGGCTCCTTCCTGGGCGTGGCTCTCCACTGCCCAAGCGCCCCAGTTTCTCCTCCGAGTCTTGGGTCTTGGATGCTCATCGGCCCGTCCCTCGTTCTCCTCTTCATACCTCTTCTTGTCTCTTCATATCTTCATGGTGCCTCACGCCCCGTTCACGGCCTTTCTTGCCCCGGGCAGGTCCCTGATCGTGTGCTGTGCTCAAGCTGCATTGCACTGTTCTGTGCTGAACTGCAGACCACCTTCTTGCTATAGCCTGCCAAGGCACGCGTCACGTTGCCACCAAAACATTTCCCACTGTCCCACCTACTAGCCGAACTAGGACGCTTCGATAATGATGTTTTCTCGGAAAGCCACACAAATATCGGTCCTCCCAGCCACCTGAAAAAGGGTACCTGTTATCAGCAGGTGGCCCATTGCTCACTTGTCCAAGCTCGACCCGAGGACCGTCGTCCACGTTCTGGACAGGCTGTGCAACCCTAGCACGTGGTTAGTTTCTCAGAAAGAACATGACGCAGCGAATACCACAGCAATGGTGCATTGCTTGCCTGTTTCTGACGGGCATGACAGGTCCCGAGGCTACAGGACAAGCAGTTGCAGAGACTTGCTTGGCAGGACCAGACTCGTCTTTGTCTTGCTGTGCATTTTCTTATGGACTCTTCAAAACTTGGGCAGTTTCGAGCTGCTGCCCACTGGCGACTGAGACTTTTCTGGACCATGAGATAGGGCCCGTCAAGGGGTGTCCAGCTCTTTGACCTGCTAGTCTCCGGCACCAAGCAATGTTTCTGCCCTATTCGAGATTCCGAGGACATAATGCAGAAAGCGCTGCAGGCAGCCTGAAAAGCACGCGATTCCGAGAGAAGTCCGTCTAGGCCCACAGCGCAACCAAATTCTCGTGCCTTTCTCGCACTGCTACAATAGACTAACAGAGGACCGGCCAGATCTAGTCTAGATAGGCCTTCGTCTAAAATGGCGCAGAACTAGCTGGAAGTAGCTAAAAGGGGTGGTCCGTGAAAGCCAACAATGCCAGTCAGGGGCAAGGCGGGCGTGGCGGGCGTGGCTGAAGAAAGTCACGACACGATCATTCACACTGCACGTAAGTCGACCATGACTTCTGCGAAGCGCGCAAACACAAAAAACGCGAAGACTAGAACTCAAGACAGACAGATGGCGGACACCTCTTCCAAGCCTGGGTCCGTTTAGAAGGAGACAGGTCTCATCATGAATCATCGTTGCATCGCGTCTTTCCCTCACACAGGTGCACTCTTCTTTTCCCCCTTCGCACTGTTCATTCGTGGAAATGACCACTCCAATGTGGAATGTGTGACCCTATTAACGGAACATTGAATATACCCGTTGATTGATGGTGCAGCGCGTGGCCCATATAAATTACTTGTCTCGTGTCGCCTCTGTAGTCTCTACGTTTGCTCCTGATGGCCATATTCATAACTTTCGGATTTCATCGACGCTGAAGCTCGACGTAGCTGACATGGTTCGAGCCTCAACTGTCCTCACTGCCTTGATGGCGAGTGTGGCAGTAGCAAGAAACGCAAAAGCCCCCCAAATCCAAAACACGTCTTTCTGGTATCCCCTAATGGATCACGAGCGAAATGCTCGTGGCTATGTTCCCGATATTTGGAATGACTTCGAGTACAATGTCTATCAGGTCATCAACGAGAAACAAGCAAAAGACGCCAGAGAAGCTATCCAATGGGCCATTGATGTTGATGGCCATTGGAACGAGCGAAAGTATAACTGGTTTGCTTCTCAGGTCAAAGTGAGTGCCGGCAGACCAGGAAAAAAAGAAGAAGAAGAAAGAATGAAAGAATGAAAGAATGAAAGATGAAAGATTGAAGATTGAAGATTGAAGATTGAAGAATAAAGAATGAATAAAGAATAAAGAATAATATCAGAATCAGACGCCTGGTTTCTGCGTTTGGAAATATTCTTCTTTCACCGCTGTACCAGATATGAGCTGACGGCTTTCCCTTCCCAGGTTGTCTATTTTCCGCCGGGCACGTATCAAATCAGCAGCCAGATCCTGATGCGAGCAGGCACCGTCTTGATGGGTGATCCCACAAACGTAAGCTGAAGTATATATCTGCTGCCTTTCTTGACTTTCTGATCTGACTTGGCTGGGTTCTACGTTAGCCCCCTACCATCATAGCCACTAAAGACTTTAGGGGGCCGCCGCAGCTCATCAAAGGTAATGAGATTGCGGTTCCCAAGTTTTTCTGCAAGCCTTTGCTTTGCTGGGTTTGTTCTGACCGAAGCTTTATGTTCTAGGTCTCGATGAGATTCATATTCGTGGTGGCCGGGGAGGATACGCAATTGCCCTGAAAAATTTGATCTTCGATACGACCAATATTGATGCAAGTAAGTGTGGGACAACTCGTTGAACACCACCGGTCAAAGCAGGATCAAGACTGACCCATTCAAAGACAGAGATTTCAGGGCCCTGGACTGGCGGGTCGCGCAGGGATCCCACATGCAGAATGTCAGAATTGTCATGCCGCCAGCTGGCAATGAAAGCGGTCATACAGGCGTATGGCTCGGCCCGGGCACTTCGCTCAGTCTTTCAGACGTTCGTATCGAGCGAGGCTGGGTCGGCATTTCCCATGATAATCACCGGCAAATGGCTTACAAGAACATCAACTTTTACCAGAACAAACACGGCATGTGGATCCGAGGCGGCGCCGCGGTCACCATCACAGCCTCTACATTTGACAGTGTTGGATCGGCCGTCGTACACACTGAAGGCTCAACTTGGATCGCCCTTATCGACTGCAGGTCTGTCGACTCTGGCGTCACCTTCCAGACCAGTCAACGGCCCTCTCTGTTGATTGAGAACCTGTCCAAGGATACCAATAGTGACATTGTGGTCTGGAACAAGAATGAGACGGTCCTTGCCGGCGGCTCGGCACACATTGACCAATTCACCTACGCCAACACCTATGGCCGAAGACCTGTGTACGGTCCAACTTTCGATGGTGCCAGCCACCGCCCTAGGGCCTTGGTACGAAACGGCAGGTATCCATCCATCGTTGCTCCCGACTACCGGGACACCATCCTCGGCGACTTCATAAACGTCATGGATAAGAAGCAGAACGGTGGCTACCACGTACATGGTGACCACCGCGTTGATGAGGCTAGAGTGCTCAACAAGATTCTTGCGCGCGCCGCACGGCTAAACAAGATTGCCTACTTCCCCTGGGCGAAATACCGCGTCGACTCCACACTCTACGTCCCGCCTGGGACACGGATTGTTGGTGAGGCCTGGGCTACCATCTTGGGTAAAGGCCACTACTTCAAAAACGAGAGCGACCCCAAGCCCGTGGTCATGGTTGGAAAGAAGGGAAGCCGAGGGATCGCGCATATCCAAGACATGCGAATTACCGTGGAAAGACCCCTTCCAGGCGCCATCCTCTTGCAAGTGAACATGGCAGGAGACAATCCTGGTGACGTCGCCATTTGGAACTCTCACATCACAGTCGGTGGAACGGCGATTTATGAGTGGTACCTCCCTACGAGGCCCTTTGACGATCACTGTAGTGATCCCGAAAAGGAGTGCAAGGCTGCCTATATTGGGCTTCATCTCACGGAGACGTCGTCAGCCTACGTCGAAAACACCTGGGTGTGGGTGGCGGACGACAAGTACGAGGGCAAAGCCGGCTTCAACATTGCCGCCAAGGGGGGGATTCTGATCCAAGCGACCAACGGCACGTGGCTTCACGGCGTGGGAGCCGAGCACTGGTGGCTGTACCAGTTCAACTTCTGGGAGGCCCGGAACGTATTTGCGTCCATGCTTGAGGCCGAAACCAACCACGACCAGGGCGCCGAGGCGAAACAGTTGGCTCCGACGCCTTGGGTACCCAATGCGAAGGACTGGAACGACCCCGACTTCTCGTGGTGCGAGGAAGGTGACGGATACTGCCGCAAAGGCCTGTCCACTTTCATCACGGGCGGCCACGGCATCCGCCACTATGCCAGTGCGGCATGGGATTTCTTCCGAGGTGCCGGCCAAAACCCCTGCGACGTCAAGAATCCGGATCCATATACATGCATCAGTACGTGAAGAAGAAGAAGAAGAAGAAGAAGAAACCCTTTTCTGAATCTAATGATTGATGACGAGTTTTTTTTTTTTTTTTTTTTTTTTTTTTTTTTTTTTTTTGTTCTCCTCTTTGCCATCCTACTAACCCATGTAATAGACATCATGCACTGGATTGACAAGATGCCATGTGACTTCCAGATGTTTGGAATCTGCTCCAAGTCATCCGCGAACGCCCTGCGTCTTGCCAACGGGACCATGGTTCCATCTCGCCCGGATTTCGTGGGAGGTTGGGCCAACGGAGGTGCTAGCCTGGGTGTTTTCAAGCACGAGCAAGACGACGAATGACGGCGACGAAAAGAAACGGGATGGTCCCACTCACGGCATCAAGAAGGGCCGTCATAATCGTGATGTAATTACTTAGGTACTGACTGGGTGTGAGTCGATGGAACGAAGAAACGAAGAAGCTCCATGTGGCTGTGCGAGGGAGAAGGACAATTTCTCAGGTCCGGTTGTCCAAGATGGGCCGGGCAAAATGCGCCACGTGCAAAGATGCCCATCCAAGGAACAGTTTCTGGGGAGGCGTCAAGAAATAAAAAGCCGGTGGCCCAGTTGGGGCGACCCTGTCTTCTGTGCAAGTATGCTGCTCTGCTCCCTCGTCTCATAGTACACGGACACGGTTCATGGTCCTGTCCCTCGGCGGTTCAGTCTCCTGGATCGCCTCAAGGGCGCATCCTCGTCGACACCATCCACCTTTCGCTTCGCAGACTGTGCACGCCCGCCCCGCGAGGCCCTTGCCTTGCCCCCCGGCATCCCCTCCTCGGCATCCTCGGCCTCCTTTCCCGTCTTGCCCTCCATCTCCCCCCCCGTCCTCATGGCCACATACGCCGCCTTCTCCACATCCACCATGTGCGTCCCCTCGCCCAGCCTCCGCACCAGCACGCCCGCCTCGTCACGCAACGACCTGTACTCCCCGGCCGTGTACCGGATGCGCACCCCGCTGTTCCCCCCGCAGCAGAGCCACCAGTAGGCTTCGTCGGAAAAGAAGATGACCCGCCGCGGGTCGTGCACGCTGAGGAGCAGCGACGCCGTGGCCGGCCCGACCCCGCGCAGCTTGGTGAGCATGCCGAGGGCTGTTTGCGCCGCGTCCGCGTCTGGCGCTCCGGTCCGGGTGTCGGCGCGGTAGGTCCTCATGGCGGAGGATATGACGGCTTTGGCCATTTGGCCGTCGTTGGAGGCCACGAGGCTCATGAGGGTTGGACGGAATTTGCCGTGGCGTCTTGATGGCCGGCGCTTGGGTATTAGTATATGCCCGTCTAGGAGTAGGGGTTTTCTCTTTGTTTTTTTGAGTTTCTTCCTTTCTTTTCTTTTCTTTTTTTTTTTTTTTTTTTTTTTTTTTTTTTTTTTTTTTTTTTTTTTTTTTTTTTTTTTTCCTTTTCTTTGCATTTTTTTTCCCTCTTTCCTCTTTCTCCATGAGCCGCAGTGTCCATCACCAAACGTTCTTCTCTAAAACAGGGACAAGGAACAAGTACAGCTTCC